>JAODKT010002242.1:127003-186693 GCA_027576195.1 Cossypha heuglini
GGGGGGGGCGGGGCCGCGGCCCAGGAGTGGCGGTGCCCGGGCGGTGTGTGGGGCGGGGCCGGCGGCGGAAGCGGCGGGGCCGGCGTTGCCGGGCGGAAGCGGCGGCAGTTGGTGTTTAACGGCTCTGCGGCGGCAAAAGGGCGGCGAGTGGCGGCAGGGCGGGCGGAGCGGCCCGAGGGCTCTTGGTTCCCTTCGCTCCGCCTCGGGAGCGGCAGCGCCCGGCCGGAGCGGGGAGATGGTCTCCAGAGCCACCGATCGGCTGCTGATCGTCGTCTCTGTGCTGGAAGGTAACCGGGAGGGGAGGGAGGGTCGCGGCCTCCCGGCTGCTGCGAGTCCCCTCTGTCCCCAGAGGAAGATGAGGGCTGGTCGCTGCCTTCGCGGTGTTTTCTCTGGTGGCGTGAGCGGGGTAAGCCGAGTAGCCTTGAGTAAACCGATTTTATTAATAAAGCTTTGGACGTGCGTATCTTAAGGCCAGGATTGGCTACCCTCCCTTAGGTTTTGGAGGTATTTACGCAATGTACTGTTTTAAAGGAATGAAAAAAGTAGCTATCCTTCCCTGAGGGCTTAGGTCTTGTTGTTTTGTTTGGGGTTTTTTTTAAGTAGTAAAAAGGGATTTTTCTACCCCTTCGTAGCAATCCGCTCTGAGCCTTTTTTTTTTTTTTTTTTTGTGGCATTGACTGAAACGTATATCTAGTTATTCATCTCGCATTCCTACAGGTTTTAGTTTCTGTGGTTTGTGCGTGTGAGTTGTTTGTTGGGATGTCTTTTTCTGTTTTAGGGTATTTTGACGATCAGTGGGGGTTTGGGTTGTTGTGGCTGAATGCTTTCTCTTTGTCAAGCAAATCCTGTTATCTCTCTGTCCCTTTATGTAGTTTCCAGAGGAGCTTACAAATAAGATCCTATTGTCTGATATGCCTGTATTGTCATCTCCCCACACTGTGATATAAGTAAACTTTTATTTCATTTCAAATCAGAAGATTGGATGATCCTGAACCCAGGACCGATCCCATACAGTTTTAGGCACTCTCCTAATCTGGTAATGATTTTTATTTTTTCAGCAAGTAGCAGGAAAAACACCTTTCACTACTTTTATAAGATCGTGTTTTTCTATTGTGATGTCAGACAGTCATAACTTCTTCACTTGAAGTAAAACATTCAGTCTCTTTCTCATGCCTGCTCCTTTACCTATTGCCAATCATAGATTTCTCAAATAATTTTAATTGGTTACTATTTTGTTCTTTGTTACTTATTTTCCTGTCTCTTCACAAACAGTTCGTTTCATGTTACATTCTTTCATGTTTCTGCATAGTGCAAACACTTTTTCTTTAAAGAACAAGGAAGGTGATATGGGAAATTAATTTCACGTAGCTGGTTTATGGCATAAATCAGAGCTGTTGCATCTCTTTAGTGATGGTGCATGCAATGCCACTTTTTTACAGGGCGCTGTTTCCCAAAACGACCCAAGCACGTGCTTATAGTTGAAGCCAGGTTAGATGGTGAGCAGTTGGCTACTGACCCTGTGGAGCATACTGATCAGCCAGAATTTGCTACAGAATTGGCCTGGGAACTTGATAGGAAAGCACTTCATCAGCACAGGTAATATTAAAAACGGAAGCCTAATTTGCAGATAAAATTTAATTTTCTTGTCTTTGCGGTTAGTAAAATACAGTTTTTGTGTTACTGTAATCTGAATTGGTTTTTCGAAACTTCCTTTTACTTTTATCTACTCTAATGTTGTGAAAAAATGTACTAATGTACAAAAAAAAAGTATGTGGCTGATAAATGATGTTTAAAAATTCTAAAGGGTACATTTTTTCACTACTAAAAAACACTCTGCAAGCTCTTAGAGCAAATTTATAATGCTATAATTCAAATATTGTAGTCAAGCTTCCTTATGTATACTGTGACACAAAATTAATTTAACTTCAAATCCGAAAAGCCTATGTAAATAGTTTTTGAATATGTCATGGAAGTAAGCTGAGAAATTGAATGTTTCCATAGCTATCATTTAGTTTAACAAGTCTTACACCTTGTTGTAATATTATGTTGTAATATTATGACCATATTATGAAAGAAGTTAGGCTGCATCGTTTTTATTTGACACAGATACCTGCATTTACCATGTGCTAGATGTCTTATCTGTGCCTCGAAGTAGTCAGGTGCTTTACACAAAAATCTTCTCCACAAGTCCCATCTTTAAGATGCCCCTACAAGTGAAATTCAATTTTTGTGTGAGGCTTGGTGCTTATTTCTTTTATGTGGATGAGGTATTTATTTGTTGCTCATGTCTTTTTAATAGTGCTTGAGACTCTGAGGCACCAATGCACTCTTCTTAAAAAATTAAGCTACATGTTCCTTCCCTCATTTAATGATGATTTTTTATATGTTCAATATAAATTCAGTTTCTGACCTAATGAAACTAGTTATATAACAAGTTCTGTATCATTGGCTTGCTGGAAACCTAGGAACTGTCTTTGAGAACTATTTTCAGAGATATTATTTTATATTTAATATTTCAACTGCATTACTTTTTCAGGCTCCAGCGTACACCTATCAAACTCCAGTGTTTTGCATTGGATTCTGTATCTTCAGCTAAAGAGAATATAGGCTATATTGTACTGGATTTAAGGGCTGCACATGAAAAGAAACAGGTATGTTTCGGGGTATAGAGATTTAAAAATTTGTTTTGACAACAACGCTATTACAGATAGTATGATTTGAATTAAAGCATAGGCTAAACTTTTGAGTCCCATTTTGGAGTATGACTGTGTATGGGGGATTTTCTTGCCTTTTTTAAGAGAAGAGACATCTTGACTCTAAGAACATGTGCAAATGAAAAAATACTGTTGGTACTAATCTTGCTTACTTCTGAATTGGATCACTAGCAACCAATTAATCTACACAGTCTCATTATTTAATCAACTGGAAAGTTTTGTCTAAGCAATAGATGTGGAGCAATTGAATTGAGTCTCCATCATCAAATCATCTCTTAAGTTGTTTTTTTCAGTGGGCCTCCATGGAAATAGATACATTAGGTGATAATTTCTAGCCCCTTAATACAGCATAGAGTAAGCACAATATAACTGTTTATATAAATTTAATTAGCTTGTATCAAGCTTGATCAAAACATAACTTTGATATGGGTTGTACGAGGAGCCTGGTGTCCTATTTTGCAATCACTCTTCTAGAGAATTTTCAACTGCATATTGTGCAGTTGAGGACTTGAAGGTTTTCTAAATAAAGATTTATTATATACTTCTCTATCTAACTTTTGCACTAAGTCAGTAGAAAGAACCCAGTATGTTCAGTATGTTCAGCTAGTTATTCAGTAACCATTCTATAGAATATTTTAGTGTGCTAAATAGACCAAATTTTTAGAAATAAAAACCAAAGTGTATTTTTGTAGATGATGAAGTAGAAGTGCTAGATTAAGACTGAGTTTTCTGTAATAGTAGTATACTAATTTTTTCTGTGGTTTTTAAACACTTTTGGGTCTCATTTTTGTTTTTCACTATGTAGGCACCTAAATGGTATCCTTTGCTTAGTAACAAGTACCCTAAGTTTAAACCTGAAATACAAATCGGTGTTGCATTGGAGGCAGATTCAAAAGCACTAGTTGAAGATTTTAAAGCAAAGGAGGCACCCCCTAGAGAAGGGAAGGGTAAGTAATATGACATCATTTTGAAGTAAAAATCTTCCTGTGCCAGATGAGATATCACTTGTTGCAAATGTGTTGCTTTAAGCCTCAAGAGAATTTTAATTTCACAGCAGTTCCAGTGTAAATCCTTTACAGCTGATTAATGTACCTTGTGAAAGTAAGTTTTTCAAGGATTCCTTACTGTGGTAATTGTGTGACTTTTAGGGGTATTTAAAATGAGAATCAGGAGCTCATAGTTAACTCCCTTGGGTATTTAACTTGTATTTATGGGCTTTGGAAAGTTATGAAAGAAATAGAAAAGTACTTCTTTATAGAAGATAAAGTTTCAGTAGTTCGGGCTTGGAACTGTAAAATAGTAAAATGTCTCATTTGTTGGGTAGGCTTGCTTCTTTTTTGGTGGGTTCTTCTAGTCTTTAATGTATAATGTTTCTAATCTTTAAATTATGTACTATTGTTAAGGTTTTTTTGTAGTAACATCTGCTTACTGTTGGGACTCATTCCAATTCTGGATTCTCTTGTTCATTTTTCTCAAAAGAAATCAGTGAAATGTGTCAAAAATCTATTGGAACTCAAATGTTAACACTAGTAGGTACCTTTATGTGCTGTGCCTTCAAATCACTTTTTCATCTCTGATTTTTTTTTTTTTTTTAATGCAAGTTTGTAGTTGTTAAAAAAACAAAAACAAGGTCTTAGAAACTTGATTTAAAGAGCACCAAAACAAAAACATATTTCCATCTTGCCCTGATCTCTCACCCAAATGCCTGTCAGCTTTTTGAAAAATGAGCCTTTTGGTGCAACTAGTGGATTTTCTCCTGCATGCTTTACAATACATTGTGTTCTTGCCCTGAAGGTACCTTTTCCCTAATTCTAAATCCATCATCTATCTGCTGATGTTCTGTGGCTGTGATTTTGTAAAAGCACAGTGGTCAGTGGCAGTAAGTGTTTTACAAGCTTCTGGCCCAGAATTCACTGGCTTGGCTGCATTTCAAGATTGGTTAAGACAGGATTTATGCTTCGGTGTAAGATAGCTTACTCCATTCTTTCAGGTTTACAACAAAACACAGGAAACTTTCCACATTGTAAAATCGGTTAAGGAGGAAAAGAACTACAGTAAATTATTCTTTAGTCTGCAGTACTCATGAGGTCTTTGTGCCTGCAAGTTCTCCTATTCCTCATGACACTGGCAAAAAAATAAAAGAAGACCTTTCTGCCTTTACTTATCACTGTTTCCCATTTCATCCTTTCTGTGGTATAATAGCTACAAACAAATTTGCCAGATTTTTGTTTTCTTTCATCATGTCAAAATTAGTCAATATCATATTTATGTAATGGGAAAAACAAACTTCTGGGTTTTTGCAGTTGTAAAGTTAACGTTCCAGGGATTGGGTATGACAAAGCTGGATTACCTAGTTCTGGTCCAGTTAGATACTTTTCCATTTAGTATTCTTATAGCCTTTTTTTCTTTTCTGGCTTAAGTTGTCTGAAGCTTACAAAATAAAAATAGGAACTAGAATTCTGTCCAGCGTATGGCGTTCAACATAACAGTTGTGAATATAAGTTAATTTCAGAATTTTTGTAGCTGTTCTGAAGTATACCTAGGGACTTTTTTATGTTTTGGAAAACTTTGATACTGGACATCAAAATCTTTATTTGTAATTTTTCTTTCCACATGTAATTTCCATGTGTAATGCTTAAAAATAAAATTGCAATTATATATCAGATTGCTGAAGCAACTATAAAGACCACTAGTCACTTATGTTTATTTCTTATCTCTTAGCACTCACCCTTTTTCCTGGACTAGACCCTAAAAGTATTGTGCCAGTCTTGAATGAAGAAGAGGGCTATCATCAAATTGGACCAGCAGAGTATTGCAGAGATCACTTTGTCTTGTCTGTAACCATTGCATTTGCCACACAGTTGGAACAGGTCTGTTTCCTTGCTCTGTGTAGTTTTTAAGTATTATCCCACATTAGTATTTTCACTCTCCTATTCCTCATTTGTAATTAGTTTTTTTCTATTATTTTCTAAGTTCATTTCAAGAAATAACCTTGTCCCATAATGAATTTAGATTCATTTTAAAACTTTATGAAGTCCTTAACATGTCAGACTGCAGATGAAATACAATTCTTTTGAAATGCTAAAGCTATATTTACTTTAAATTATGCAATCTGATGAAATATATACTTCTCTACTACAATATGGTTTAAAAACTTTTTGTATGGATACCAGTCTTCAGCGTGGTGCCCATGCACTGGGGTTCAAACAAGGTGAAACGGTTTTCAAGTATTTAAGACCGAGTTCATATGTTGCTTGAGGGAAGGACTTACTAGCTTGGATGAAGTGCCATGCTAATGATTGTTTCAGCTTTAAACCTCAGCTGCTGTGTTTATGCTGTATTGACAGCATGGTTTTAATTGGTCTAGAACTCAAGGTGTATGATAAACTCTCTTCAGTCTTGTCATCTTTCTCTTTTTCTGGGAAAATAATTTTCCATTTCAGAATTACAGGACCTTGAGAAGTAAAATTTATTGTGATCATTCTGGTGTGGCTTGTGCCTTTTTAGGCATTGAACTCACTGTTGCAGTTGCCTACAGGATGAAGTAGCTGTTTGTCTGTTTCAGTTTTTTATTCAATCACATAAATTATACAACAGTATCTAATCTTCATTATTTATATAGGAAATACTTTATGAAAGCACAGCTTATTTCTGAGTATTTGTGCATTACTTGACGTTATTAAATACGTGTCTGTTAGCGCCCTTGGTGTTGTCAAGTCTTAAAGTTAATTCAGAATATTTTGCAAGTTGCTGTTATGCTTGTAAATTACAAAAAAGGTAAAAAAAGTAAAACATTTCAAAAAAAGTAAAACATTTTTAATTTGAGTATCAATATAATAAGTTATATGTGGAGTGCAAGCTGGGATTTAGGTCAACTGGTCACTTTAAGCTTTAATTTCCAATCTAATGCTTCAGAATTACTCTTTCAGAAGGAAGGAGATACATTACTCTCTTCTGCATCTCTTTCAGTTAATTCCTAGTACTATGAAGCTCCCTGATCGACAGCCTGAGTTTTTTTTCTACTACTCATTACTGGGAAATGATGTCACAAATGAACCTTTTACTGATTTAATTAATCCAAACTTTGAGCCAGAAAGAGCTTCAGTTCGAATACGTAGTACAGCAGAAATTCTTCAAGTTTATTTTTGTGCACAGTCAAAATTACAGGTAAGTTGTAATTTCAAATGTGTATGAAAATAAATAATTAAAGAAATAGAGTCTGTCTCAGACTGTATCTCTGAAGCATTTCTGTTTCCAAAGCTAAGATTGTATTATAGTATTTTGGCTCAAATATAAGTTGATTCTCTTGCTGATATGAGGGAAACCGTAGCAGCAAGTTTCCTAGCTCAGGTGGAGTGCTGTCTTTTTAATTACTTGCTATTACAGCCAGCTGGTTTACATGTAGTGATAAAAGTTGTTGCTGAAATACGATCTTCCCAAAGAGCTAATGTGCCACTCTCAAGAGTTCTGAGCTTTGGGGCCTGCCCTGCAATCAGACCATCTGCAACCCAGAGTCCTGCTTTGTGCTACCTATGGTAATCCCATGCCAGCTGCTCAGGTCACTCTTGCCTAAGTTCTAAAATCACTGTCCTCAGCACTCTTTGTGAATGGTAAGGGAGGTCTGTCTTTTTTCCCTGCTCTGTAGCCAGGTGCTGTTTCTAAATACACTAGAGACAGTTTTGAGCTGTTATGGGATATTGCTTATCTTTAGCTTTGCCTTTAAATGGGAGACGTGGTTTACTGATGGGTTAGCAGTGTTAAGTTAACAGCCAGACTCAGCAGGCTTAAGGGTCCTTTCCAAACTAAATCAATCTATGATTCTAAATATCAGGTGGTACTTGGAGTGTTTACGGCCATCTGTGCATGGCTCAAACTAATTACAAAACAAGAGACTGCTTCATGGAGTGAGGGTGGTGTAAGGTTTCTGATAATGTAGCTGGTAAATAAGACAGTATTAGTTATACAAAATTTGTGAGTCTGGAACCTTTTAAAGTTACTTTTCTCTAAGTTTGTACACTCCATTCTAGGGGTTTTATGCAGGGTGATTTAAGAATGCTTTTGTTTAAATCTTGTGTTGTTTCAGGGGTTTTTTTTGCTTCAACTTTAAATATTTTTGAGGCAACATGTGCACTGGTGTCTTTGGAATTTATTCTAACTCTGCAGTCTTAAAGTGTTTAATACAGCATATATGATACCTGTGTGCATATATGGAGAATTATGCATGTTTGCATTATGCGTAAAGAACAACTTATTGAACTGTGGTCAGATTCACATTTTGATTTACAGTTTTCTTTCTTTGACTTCTCACTCAACATCTTGAATCTTTGGATATGGGATCAGAGCACTGTGTTCTGATTCTTAACTTTAACAGATTTTTCCAAAAATGAAGACTTTGGTTGTAAAAGGTGCTAGTTGCCAGACGAAGATGTGTGTATAAATGTATTGTATGGCTGTATTTGTATGTATGTATGTGTATAAATATACACCTAGGTATGTAATACTGACAGCTCACACTTTGAGCACAATTTTCCTTAAGTGCAGTAAATATTAAGGATGAAATTAGTGTTCTGATCTGCTAAATCAAAACTGAAGTGACTCTTATTTGGGAAGAAGCAAGTTAGTATTTAAGTTTCAAAGAGTAACTTTGAGGGAAATAGATTACCTTAATGTGTCTTGGTTTTTTTAAAATCCATCTTTCCCTTGTGTGTATAAATATTAAGCTGATTAAGGAAAAAACAGTTGAGTCAAGTTTTTAAATAATTATATTTACCAGGAATTAAAACCACAGTTACTTAATTCCAGAAATCCTTGCTAATTAAGTGGTGTCTAAATATACGCCCAAAGCCTTGAAGTAACCTTTTTTATTACATTGCAGTCATGCATTTTATATGCCTATACATTAAGGGCAAGAATCTGTGCTGTGTTTAGAAGCCACAGAGTTCTGAATTTATCCTACAGAAGGAATGATGTGACAGGTCCTCACAAGGGCAGTGATTTGCTGCTGCCCTGTCAGTGAGCAAATCCCACCTGCTCAAAACTGGCATTTCACAGCTGTTCTTATTCTCAGTGTGCAGGGACTAGGCTAGGGATGATCACTTGTTGTATTTATGCTACCTTTAGTGGAGGGTGTACAGATAGTTCCAGTGCAAATCACATATACCAGTTACTTTCTAGCACCTTTGTGTGTGTGCAGATCCATCTTTGCTGTGGGGGCCACTCTCTTGGAAGCACTGAAGTTCCCCTGTCTGGACTACTAAAGAAAGGAAATGTGGAGATTGACCAACGCCCTGTGGCAATAGAAGGACCATTTGTTCTTGTTCCACCAAATAGAGCTAAACAGAAACTGTCACAACTGCCTTTGGATCTGGCTCCTACTGTTGGGGTATCTGTAATTCTTCAAAGGGAGAACCTGACTACCCAGGTATGTCTTACCCATTCATTGTTGGTTTAGACACTGTTGCACAATTTCACGTTAAAAAAATTATTGGTGTTTTTTAGTCAATTTTGACTGGTTTTTGTGTTAAAAAAAACAAACCTGAAAGAATTAATTGCTTTATATGAATAATCCTTCCATTGGCATTCTTCTACGTCTGAAAAATAATCTCATACTATGAAATTTCATGGACAGAATTTTTCAATGCAAGCTAGGACTAATAAGAAAACTAATTTCATTCAGCCTTTGGTTCCCTTAAATGCTGCAACTAAGCCCAAACAGCCACAGGAGAAAGAGCTTTCTCCTGTTAGTGGACAAGCAGAAAGCCAGCAGCAGAGATCCCAGAATGTCCCATCTCAAGCTGACAAGTCTTCTTCAAAAGAAGATGTAGCAACAGAAAGTGAAGTGAAAAGTCTTAAGTTTGAAAAAGGCACAAAACCAAGGAAAAGAGGTATGTGGTATATAATTTTTTGCCCAGTTGCCAGGTGTACTGCTCCTTTCTAGTATATTAATGAAGTAGTATTCATTTCTGGTGATAAATTTCAAGCAAGTCAGAATTATTTGCATAAAACAAATAACGGAAGGGGGATAAGTGTTGTGATTTGAACGGGATTGTTGTTTAATACACTTGCAAGAGCCAGATTAGGGATTTGGATGTGTGTAGATTACAAGTAATGTGGATGGTCATCAGCTTCAAAAATGCTAAAAAAAGTTTTTTGGAATTTCCTGAAGTTGTGAATGAGGTGGTTTAGTGCAAATCCTGTGAAGAAACTGAACTTGTTAATATGATGAAATGGTCTAATGTTAATTTATTCAATAGAAAAGCAGGGCTAATATGAGATTTTTAAGTTTTATAAGGGATTTACTATGTGGGTAATAATTTGTGAAGACAAATATTTGTATGGTACAGATTCCTGGACAAAACCAAGCAACTGGATTATTCTGTTTGTTTTTACATGATCCTGTTGTTTGGATTGGTAGCCTAAGCCCTAGGAAGACTTACTTCTGATTTGAGAACTGGGTAGTGGAAAACTGGAAGAGGAACAGAGATGAGAAGTACTATAACAGAATAAATCTCAAAAAAATGTTTTTTTGCTAAACAACATGAATCTTACGTGTTACTAAATGTGAATCTTCTTAAGAGATGGTTTATGAATGAAGTGGAATTTCTTTTTTTCTCTAATGATATTTGTATTTCTGATCTTTTGAGATTTGTCCTAAAGGCACACAGTTCTGTAGAGGAAATTCTGTGTCTTAGAATGGGCTCTCAGGATATGTCTGCTAATTCAGACAAATTTTCTTTTAATCCTAACTGATCTTTTCTAAGCAAGGATTAAGTCCTTTATATGGAATGTAAAAAAAAAAATGTATTGTGAACCCAGCAGCTGGTTTGAATCTCTGGTTAGGAAATTCAGAATTGTGCTTTTTTATTAATAGTAGTAGTAATTTTATAATTCTGTTTTGCTAAGATGTAAAACATGTCATTTCACATTTGTCTTTCAGGGCTGGTGGCTGGCTGCCCTCAAGAGGTTAACAAACAGTCCCTTGAAGAGCTTCCAGCTTTGAAGTCGCAAAGCAAAGCAAAGTCACCTCCATTAGATCAGCAAAATCCCAGTAAGGCAAAATTTATTGAATTTAGTACATTAAATGAAATTTGACTATAGTACCAACAGTAAACTGTATGTACTTTTTTGTATTGTGATGAGCTTAAAATTCCACTCGGCCACTTCTTTGCACTGAGCAATCTACTGACATTTTACCTGAATCACTTAAAATTGTTTAATTTATACATCATGTTAACTAGCTGATGTTGAAATATTACTGCATTTTTCTTTTTTGTAATGTTAATGTCAATGCGAAGAAAACACTTAGAAAAAGGAGGAAAGAATAAAGTCAATGCTAGTAATGATGTATTTCTTTAAAAATTACATAAGTGGAAATGTTTTAAATAATTATGAAGGAAGTATCAGAACACGTAGCACTCACAAAGGGCAGTTGAGTTCTTATCTGACACTTTAATTCCCCTTCTTTGTAGGGGCTTGGTAGCCCAAATAGTCCTTAAAGACTTAAACAAAATGTCCTGAATGTTTTTCAAGAACACCTTTTGAAGATGTCTGTGAAATTTGTAGTTTGATGTTTTTGATGTCTGAGGGCAGTGTTGGGTCTTAATGTACGGATGTGAGATTTGTCTGGATTCAATCAGGCAGTTGCTTCTGCTTCCTAAATTATAAAATGCATGTCACAGTATGTGTGTTCTTTGACAGAAGCAGATGTGCTTTGCACATTTTAGTTTGCTTCAATAGCTAAACCTCAGCTTGGGGCCAAGGGTGGTGATGCATTGCATGTGCACTGTAATTGATCTGTTAATCTGTCTTTGCAATTCCCCTAAAGAAGTTAGTTAATTTTAAAAAATCCTGAATTGCTAAAAATATTTTTTCCTATGCATGCCCTCAAGTTGACTATAAACAATTAATGTAAACTGAGGTCTTATGGCATCTTTCTGAAGAATTTAATATCTTTGATCTTGATATAAACTTTATTCAGCAAGTTAAACCTACATAGTTTCAGAGATTAATAAAGAAAGAAAAAAATATTATGATGCTATTAGAAGATTTAAAGTATATTGGGGTTTTCGTGTTTTTTCTTGGAAGCAGTAATTTACAGAAGAAGTGGTTATTTTTCACAGTATTCATTTATTTTACAAGAAATAGAAATCTCTTAGGGAAGCAACCTATCTACTTGCATTTAAAATGTGGCACTAATCTTTGATATATATTTTGGTTTTTTTGGGCAGAACAAGTTTAAGAAATGCACATGAATTCTCTTTTGTGTTTTCAGCTGATAGTGGTCCAGTAGCTATATCTCAGCCGAACCCTGTGGGTGTGTCCAGTTCTTCTGAGCCTGTGTCAGCACAGAAAATTGTCATTCCAGCAGCCTCTCACCATTTTTGCTTTTCAATAGACTTAAGAAGTATACGTAGTCTGGAAGTTGGTTTTCCAATAAATTGCGTGTTAAGGTACAATAAATTTTTGTTACTCTTGGTAAATACAAAGCCTTCATAATGTGATGATTGCTGGCATTATGCTTCTCTCTGTCTTCATGCCTTTTACATATTATTTTATGATTTTCAGTTGCAAAATACTTTAGAATGTTCATCTGCCTTATCACTAAACTGAGCATTAAAGATAGTGTGTAAAGCTTTACCTTTTACTGTAACTAGTATTAAATCTCATTTAAATGTCTGAGGTCAGACAACAAGGAACATCAGTCTTTAAACAAAGAGAAGAATTACTTTTCATGTTACTTTCTGGCTACATTTCCATCTGATCAATGAAGTGGTTTTTTTTTTCTTTTTTTTTTCCTTAGTTTTCCAAATTCCACCAAGAGCTACTTATAGTCTTTTAGTAAGAGACAGATCACTGGTTTGTGTATGAATCCAAGGGAAGCACAATCTAGTTTTAATGGAGATTCAGTGTATTAAATGCATTTCTGAGACTTGTAGATACAGGGATGATTTTGGTGGTTTCAAAAATAAATTCTACTTTTGTTATATTAATTGTTGGTGGTGTATATGAAGTCAGTGATTAATAATAGTTTTTACAATTTGTCTTCCCATTTCCATCAGGGTGCTTTTGGTGTTTGTGATGAAATACATCTTTAAATGGTGATTCAGTCTAAAAGCATTGAGGATTTCTGGCTGGGGAGGTGCCTCTGCATTTGCTCTGTCTCTTTTCTGGCAGAGCTTGATTCATACAGTTTTAACTGGGAGGTCTAGTTGTGATGGTGGTTCTTGCGTTTAAATTTTGTCTGAACAAGCTTGAAGAGATGTGGATAGGATGTAGGGGTGGAATATTTTAAAATACTGCTAATACAGAGTGCATCATTAATAAGCCTTTCCATATAAGCTACATTACATTAAATAGTATGTGGAAGGCAACATACAATGTTCTGCAACATTTCAAAAATTAATTTGTTTCAGAACAGTAACAACACATAGGTGTTTTTTTAGTTTCATGGACTTGACTTTTTATAGTCAGTGATGAACATGGCTGGAAGCTGAAGAGGAGAAACATCCAGATACATAAATATTAAGAAAAATTGCAAGGTAAAAAATTGCATATTCCCTGTAGATTGGAAACATTTTTTTCCAGTCTAAACAAGCTCGCTCAACAGCTCTCTATGAAAGGGGAAGAATGCAATTTTTTTATATAGAGGCATCATTTGATGCAGCTTTTTATTTTTTTTAGGAACTTAGCTGACAGCTGGCATCATCAATTTGAACAAAATGAAGTTTTGGAGGCTCATGGCCTCCCCTTTGTTGCAGTTTATCATACACTGAAATGTGCTGGTAAAGTAGACGCAGGCCACATTTTAAGTCGTATTGGTAAAATGATTTGACTTACCTTTTAGTCAATTAAACTGTAGAAATGAAAAGCTAATGAAATTTTCTAATGGTTGTGACACTGTGTATATGTATAGCTAGTTATCAGTTATTGCATGTTAGTCTAGTCTGAACTATAAATATAGTTACAGATGTTCTCAAGTAACAATCTACATGTGAATATAAGTTTTTCTTCTGTTTGCTCAGTTATATAATAATTGTAGAGTTCTAGTAAAATATGAATTCATCTGGTTGTGAGCATACAGGTTATTAAAACTTGTTCTGTTGAAGCCACAGCCAATATAAGGAGGCGGGATCATCCCTGAGGTGAATGAAAACATGAATACTTGAGAACGAAGTTCTACTGCTCGATGTACAAGTATAAATTTCTCAAACATGGATACCAGTCATGCTTTAGTAAATGATGTCTAAACTGGTTTTCCTGTTGCAGAAGGTATAAGAAAATTATCTATTTGTGGAATTATTATTCTTGTTATTGTTTTTATTAGGTACTCGTACCCATTTTTTGGTAGTGCAGCACCTATTATGACAAGTCCACCTGTAGAAGTTAGAAAGAACATGGAAGTCTTTCTTCCAAAGTCATATTGTGCATTTGACTTTGCAACTATACCTCATCAGCTTCAAGATACATTCTTCAGGTAGTAATTTGCAATTTTTTATCTTAATTATGCACTGCTAGATTTTGTTGTAAATGCAGTCATATTAAGATTATCAGTTCTAGAATTTAGTAGATAATTCAAGGGCTAGTGCCAATAAATACTTAATAGCCTATTCTTCTAGTTTCTCTATTAATTACATTTAAAGTCAAGAATTTTATAGTTCTTGATTTTATTGCTTGCATAATTAGGTATTGTTGCGTACAGAAACAAAATTTTAAAAGTAAAAATTGATGGCATCATTTTTGATGAAGTACTTCTTGAAATATATAGGTTTTTTTCTTTTTAATATGCAATGACTCTGATATCATTGAAAATACAGCAGGTATCTGGAAACCAGCTCATGGTGTTGAGGGCTGTAAAACAGTTCTCGCAGTGGTTCCACCAGCTTTCAATAAAAGATTAAGGTGTAAAAAAATAGCCTTATTTTGAAAGGAGGAATGGAGGGAAATGCATTTTGAGTGACAGTTCATTTGTAAAAAAATTCATTTTTAAAATTCATTTGTAAGTATTTATAAATGAAGATGATCAAGTTGTGTTAACATTATTCTGTCAGCCACTTTCACCATAACATTATTAGTTCTAAAAAATTGAAGAAAGGAATGCTAATCTGACTGAACCAAGTGATTGAGAAGATAAGTCAGTCGATCTTATTCACTCTAGGTGAAAGGCAGTAAAACCAACTCATTGTTTGACATTTGCAACCATCACTGATTTACGAAGTTTCTTTTAGAACATGAGGTTCTTCTGAATAAAAACACTTCCGCTCTCATTTTGATGTCTGACGCTAAGATAATTTCATTGTTTCAGATTGCCTTTGCTGGTTGAATTGTGGCACAAGGATAAAACAGCCAAAGACTTACTTCTAGGAGTGGCAAGGCTTCAGCTTTCAAATGTTTTGGCTTCAGAAAAAACACGCTTCTTGAGTGGGAATGGTGAACAATGCTGGCGTCAGACTTGTAGTGAAACAGTCAGTTTTACAGCAGCACAAGGGTAAAACTATTTAAATAATACTTAACTCTGTAACAAGTTTTCTAGAGTTATTTATTTAGTTTTTTTCTGAAAAACAGCAAGCTTTTCCTGCGTATCTTTTTGAATAGGTAAACAGACTGCAGAGTACTGCAGTATGCAGAGTGGGGAATAGGCATCCAAAAGATGAAAAGCTAAAATGCCACTTCCTATTGGGCAGCGTCCACGCTACTACCAAAGCTATTGTAGTAAACCTTTATATAATCATGATTCTGGGTAAATTGAACTTCACAGACAGATTAAGAAATACTTAATTGGAAAAAAATGTTATTGAGGCTCTTCCTTAAGTAAGTTACTCAATTATAGAAAGTGTTGTTATTCCACAAAATAGTTAATATTTTTTGTCCATAATATGCTTTTAGATGCAATTGATGAGTGAAAGTTAGGACAGATACACCCAGAGAATGGAGACATCTCCTGTTTTCAGTATAGTAGCAGGCATTTCAGCCTGTGTACATCAGAAGGAGCGGTATTAGCTAATATTCTGTCTGAAGACAGGTGTTCATTTACGTAGAGCAGTGATGGGGTTTTATATATATATATGTATATTTGTGTATACGTATATTTAAAAAAAATTGTAGTTACTTCTGTCGTGTGTCATTGTTGAAGATAAATAGTGTTCACAATCATTGTCTAGACCCTCATCTTTTCTGTATGATGATAGAACTTGATTATGCACTTAAAAATAAACGCTATTGCTATTAAGACTGAGGTCAGTTTTAAACCGCTAATGCAACAGATTTTTTTAAAAAGTATATTGTATTTAACTCACAGGAAATTTCATGTTAGTGACTGATGTCTCCTTCCTCCCAGCTTAATAGAAAATTGACCTCTGGCTTTGTGTAAACTTCAGTGGAAAAGCCAGCATGACCTGATTCTGTGAAGAGTTAGTTTAAGGTCTCACTATATGTTAAGCTTTATACTTTTACAATTCTTTAACTGAAACCTGGTTTTGCACAAAACATAACCACTAGATGGCATTCTCGAAATGTAATCAGGTCTGTGTTTTACTGAACTGACCCCTTCTTATCCTTGCTCTTGTTGGTGTAACCTTCTTTTTACACTGGTATGTTCAACAGACTTGTTGAGTGAATTACTCAGATTTCTGATGTCCACTAATATGAATCTTGTTTTCTTTTTTAGTTAGTGGCTAATGGAAAGAATTTAATGCTGCAATTTATTTTAAGTGAAGTACAAGTGTTTATTGGTTTTTTTTCCTTTGCAAATAACTGCAGAAGGCTGCACCCTTGTAAAAAGCATTTTGGTGCTGTCTATCTATATTTGCTGATAGTCAATTTCTGTGAAAACTTTAGCTGTGGTTAATTGCTTCAGCATCTTGTTGCTTGATACGTTCTGCAGTTTCCAGGTGACAAGTGATTGTGTAATTTGCCTTGCTGAGTTATCACTGAAATCAGAGGTTTTCTTTTGAGCAAGGTCTACACTGCAGTGTACTTTCATGTGAAACTTTTGATGATTTAAAGTTACAGGACTTCTGTGTCTTCGTTAATACCTTTCTGTGCAAAAAACTGACTTTGTTTGCTGCATTTTGCGATTGCAATTAGAGATGAGGCTGTTGGAAACAAATTGTTCTATGCAGAAACCTCACTTACTTTTAAATTATTAGAACATCTGTTACCTAGACATTGTTTCACTGTACAAGGGCAGGTAGAAATTTTAGCCTTTAAGTGATTTAAAGTTGCCAGTTCCCTGTGCTGAAGCGTCCAGAAATTGTTTTTTAATAATCCAAGGACAAATTATTTGCTAAGATACTTATATTGTGGATAGCTACAAGGTTACTGTTAAAGTCGAAATAAGGAAAGCTAAGGAAATTTAATGAGTGTCTTAAGTTGAAGTCAGCAGCAGTGCCTGTATATTAAAAGTTATGTCATTAGAAAGATTTAAGACTGTAGATATAATTTTGTATTATTCCCTTGTTGCAGTGATGTGTTGATTATAGTAATCTGTTAATTAAGTAGGTTTCCGATGACAAATTATCTGTTTAAGTCAGAAAGCTTGCCGCACATTCACAAACTAGGCCTAACAACAACATACATAGAAAAGCATGTGTGGGTTCTGATATAGGAAACTGTTTAGAGATTCTGAGCTTGCACAGAACGACTTCAACTTTGCTGGTTTGTGTATTGCCTTACAATTCTCGTTTTGTATTTTTAGGCAGTTTTAATTCAAGTAACATTCTAATGCTATTTATAGGTCAGGCAGCAGGATAGCAGAGCTTTCGTATGTCATCACCTTGGAAGACTACGGACTTGTCAAAGTGCAAGAAGTTTTGGTGTCAGATTCTTCTCAAGTAAATTTTATATAAATCCTTTCTTTCTCCTATGAACATTTCTTTGAAAAGTTGAGGTTCCAATGAAAAATCCACTCTTATTATGTCAGGATATAGGTGCTTGTCTACAACAGCATGTCCCTCACACTCAGCCTCGCCGTGCCCCAGGAGACCATGCAGAACTTCGAGAAACTCTGGAATACAAAGCAGCACTGGAGTTAGAAATGTGGAAGGAAATGCAAGAGGACATTTTTGAAAATCAGGTTTTTACTCTTTCTTTTTTATTACCCAAATTACATGATTGCCAGAGAAGGTTTAGCAGAATTCATACAGAGAATGACATCAATTATATTTTATCATTTCAAGAACTAAATTTTACTCATACAGAATATTAAAACTTCAGATGTAAACTACTCCATTCCCAAATTCTGTGCTCTTAAGGAAGAAGGTTAATTCTGATGTAACAAAGAAGGTGCTAGGTTTGAACTGCAGAATACCATGTTCACAATTTCCCCTTACTCTTTATAAAGTGCAATAGATTCAAGATTCAAGCTGTTGATGCTAAGTATTAATTCTGTATTCCTTTAGTTGCGTCTCTACAACCATTGCTGTCCACTCTTGAAGTCATTCAAGGTGTTTTTGTTTACATGCTTCTTTTTAAAAGGCAGTGAAAATCTAGTACCTCTTTGTTTGGATATTTTTCTCAAATACGCACTTTGTACTTCAGTGTAAGAAAACTTTCAGTATCAGAATCATATCTTGAGCTGTTCAAGTCAGCTTAAAAAACTCTTGCTTCAAGACTTAGGTCTGCTAGTACTCTAAAGCTGCACTTCCAACGGTTTTGATCTGGTTTGGGGGTTTTGTTTCTCTTTTTTTCATTTAAAAGCTTAAAAAGAAGGAAATGGTCCATATGCAAGCGTTTGCAGATGAATGGAAGAAAAGAGAGAGAGAGAGAGAGGCATTAGTGAGGAAAAAGGTAAGGAAATTCTCCCTTATACTTGCAAAAAGTCTAAATTGTTAAAAATTTAACAAGGCATTTGGTAACATGTAACAAAGGATGTTGGCCTTTGCACCTATTGATATGCATACATCTAGTCTACAACAGTGCAAAAGAATTAAAAGTAGCCTTTAATCATAGAATGTTTGTTAGAAGTTTCCTTAAGTTAGCTTGCTGTGTTTGGGAGCTCTTTATTTGCATTTTGCTTGCCTGGTCGAAAAGCTCTTCTGTGGCCTGGCTGTGTATGACAACCCAGTAGCCTGTACTGAGTTAGAAGGATTCTCCATTGCAAGTTCTTAATTAAGAGCTGGAGATTTGTTTTATATGGAAATTTCTAAATAAAAACTATCAGTATTTTCCACTTTTTCCCTCCTTTGTTTAGGTAGCAGAATATAATGTTTTGGAAGAACAGCTTCAGAAAACCCTGAGAGATCTGGATAAGCGAGAGCGTCAGCTTTTTAGTGCTGAATCAGAGGTAAAAATTGTTCATATTAAACAATGTAATTGCATTAGCTACTTCTATAAAGTTTGAATTTTCACATAGTGACAACTGTGTTCTGTGTGTAAGATGTTAAATAGCCAGATTCATAGTGATACGTAGATCAACATTAATTATTAAGCCGAGTTTTGTTGCAACTACATTTTTTTACTGAAATAGAAGTTCAGTGAACTTTTAAATCGGTTGCTAACTGTAAACCTTCTATTCTTGACAATTAGTGTCAGTGAAGACATTTATGTAACATTAGCATGTCTCAGTTTTAAGTTTAGCATTGTCAGATGAGTATTTACCTGAGGCTCACAAGAGTGCCTCACTTCATAAAGTAATTGCTAGATTAATTGTTGAAGTAGGAGAAGGTGACAAGGAGATCTGGGAGAAACTTCAGGTTATCCAACATTTTCAGTTCCTACATCTGTTTATTTTTTTTTTAATAGTGACAGGGTCTTAAGAGGATGCAGGAGAAACCAGTAACTACCACTGTACTAACACCCCTAATGTAAGGAAGTGAGGTGTGACTTCAGAGGTGCTGGTCATATGAAAAGAAACTGCCTATTCTTGTATTTCAGAACAAACTCAAAACGATGTAGCTAAAACACTGTGGTGTTTTAGCTGTCCAACAAACTTTCTCTTTTCTCCTTGTAAATCAGATTAATTTTTCTAGCCTGCTAATCCCTTCTGTGCTTGTAACAAAATTGAGAACTCCCAACACAGAACTGGCTGGCTGAGCCTGTGTCCTGTTCAGTACTCAGGTTATCTGTACCTCAAGGTGCAGTTTGCACTGTAAATAATGTTTTGACTTCAGTGTCTGTGCAAGAAAAATCTGGTGCTCAAGTTTGGCCAAGTGCATTTCAGTCTGAGTAGAAGTAGTTATTTTGAATCTCATGTGTATTTCTCTAAAACTTTCTCAAAGGTTCTCAAAGATTCTAACCTGAGAGCTAGATATGATAAAAATCAGTGGATTCAAAAAACATCTGGTCAAAATGATGTAGTGTTCTCTTAGCAATTACACAGTTTGAGAAATGGGCCATTGGAGAAGTTTCTATTCTGTTAGCAGTTTTTTGGGACTGTAGCATCTTTCTAAACAGTTCAAACATGTCAAGGACTGTTCTTCTGTTTAGCTTGATGAGAAATTATCACAACATGCTCAGTTTGAACAGTGCAGTCTCACTGACCTAAAGACATTTTGGCTATAGCTGTGACTTTCACAGTCTCTGGAGTGAATTGAAGTTGTTAGCTTTTCACTTTGCAGAAGGAAGGTAGATAATGAAACCTTCCCTGAGCAATGATGTAGAATCATGTAGAATGTACAGGAGAGCTCCAGAGAGCTCTGTTTTTACAGTAGTAAAGCAAGGTTATATTTGTAGCTCAAATAATAGTGAACATTTGGACAATGCGAATTTTATTGTTTAATTTCAGAAATTAATGACAATTTTCTTTTGTGAATAGCAGTAACCGTTGTAAGAAACTTTTCAGGTTAAACTCTCACTCCTATGGATTAATATAAATGTCTCTTTTTAAGCTTCAAAGAGTAAAGAAGGAGCTGCAAGCAGAGCACGAACGAAATCTGCAAGTGCTTCAGGATTCTGTGCGTCGAGCCAGGGAGAAATGTGCACACCAGCTAGAGCTAGAAAGGTCAAAAATCAAACAACTGGAAGAAGACAAGCTTCGCTTACATCTGCAGGTAAGTACACTTATGTTCTCTAATAAAAGTGAGCATTTTTCTATGTATATTGAGTTAAGGAGTGTTAGGAGGCAATTGTATTGTGGCAACTTTTTAAGAAACATTTTAGTTAAATTGGGGAGCTCTATGCTGAGATCCATCCATGTCTGTCTTGCTCAGTTGTATGGCCAGTTTGCAGTGCAGTGCTTGTAATTATTTTTTCAACAGTGAAAATGAACTTTCATTTAAAAGCATCCATTACGTGAAAAATCTGACCAGCACTGTACATTTCAGTAACTTAAAAAATTGTTGGCAACTAACATCTAAGTAGTTTGACTCTGCGGTTAGTTTTATTCTTCTAGTGCAGAAGATTAGTCCTTGTATCCTTATTGAGACAGAGGGGGAAACTTCTTGTTATTGCAGTCTTCTATTCTGAGGGTAGTACTTTTTAAACAGAAAATTTAGACCATGTTCTGTTGTCCTGTAAGATGACTTTGGCACTAACAACAAGGATAGTCTAACTATTTTTCCTGACTATAAAATAAACCGTAAAAGTATTTATATTTTTTTAGCTGTTACAACATTAGACACTTAATTTGTTATTACGTAGATTAAATCTTACTAATGCCTAAATGTTCTGAAAAGTACTCTGTTTGTGTAGATTAATTACTTGCTTTGCTGTTTTTCACGTCACAGCCACATTTTTGTATTTAGGAAGAGTTGTAATCGATTTTCATGTGTTTTTTAGTTCTGTGTTAAGCACTGATATTAACATACTTGTTTTCTTGTTAACATATGTTAACCTCAGTACAGTGAACTTTTTAAAAATGTAACTGATACAAAAATGTTGCTACATGAGCAGTCACTGATGAGATGAACATTTTCAAACTTCGGAATGCAGTCCTCTTCAAAGTGATAGGTGGACCACTTTTGCCTTTTATATGTTGTTGGCAGTTACCAGTCCAGACATGACAGCCAGTAGTTCCTTTTGCTCTAGTGGCCAAATGCCATCAGCTAGTATTCTTATTTAAAATTCATTCTTTCAGCTCCCACTGGCCATTTTTAGCTTCAACAGACCTTTTCTAAATAAAACATCACAATCACTTTATTTTTCCTGTTCAGAACAGACATGCAGTGGTCAGACCAAAGATCATTTAGCTCAGGATTACGGAGCAGCAATGCCTGGATTTAGAGGATGAGAAAATAAGAAGTGAGACTGTGGATAAAAAGCAATTTTGGTATATCCAGCAATACCATCAAGGGTTATATGTACTCTTTGCCAGAGTACTTACTAGCCATCAATGAAGGTTTTCTTCATGATCTCATATGATTCCTTTTAAAAAGTATTTAGTATTGCAACATCCTATGGCAGTAAGGTCTAAAATTTAATTATGTCTTTTATATTTGAAAACTTTTTTGTTCATTTGAAGCATGTTTCTTAATAATTATGGAGAATCCTTTAGTGCCTGTGGAACATACTGTTCCTGGCTGCATAGGTGGTTGTCATTCTGTCTCTCTTCCAAATACAAGCCTCACTATGTTTTCTCTTGTTTTATATGAAAGCAGTTTTTTCCAGAGCATCCTGGCTGTCTTCCTCTGGGCTGTTCCTGCTGTGCTTCAGTATGTGGTGGTTTTTGCCACATATTGTACATGAGACAGACTTTTTCTTCTTTAGCTTTGTTGGGGGCGGGGTTTTGTTTGCTTACTTTGGAGTTTCACTCTAAGACCCTGCTTTTTGTAATGTGCACGAACAGAAAGTTTCTGTTGCTACCAGATCAGTCTTTTTTTTTTTTTTTTTTTAAGACCTTTATGGATGTGGAGTTTTTGGTTTGCGTGGCTTTTTTTTGTGTTTTCTGCTTTTGGTTTTGTAACACGGAATGTTCTAAAATAAGTAATCTTATTTCATACCTTCTAAAGGGATTTGCCAATACACGATTTCCACACTTAGACATTTAGAGAACTCTAGAATTCAACTTGTTTTGAGGTAAGCCCCACTCTGTACAAGAGAAGATCCTTGAAGCATCCAGTTTGAAGAACACCCTTACTTTCCGAGTAAGGAAGTTCTGCTTTATTTGTGGGATTTTTGTAGTTTCCTCATGTCCACATTTCTGAGGTCTCATGAGAAATTCAATTTTTGAAAATGTTTGCAGAACCAAACGAGAAATTTAAACAAATTTCTAGAAGTTCTAAGGAGAACTGATATTTCTAATAGCAAAAAAAAATTAGTTATTATCTTTGACATCATGTCTGTATGTCTGCTTTAAAAATAAATATGTAAAAATGAAAGGTGTTAAAAAGCAGTATCTTTTGTTCAAGTTCAATAGATTATTTTAGTTCTGTGAGGAAAACAACAGCAGCAAACTCTGGTTTTGTATGGCTCCCTGGGAAATGTCTTTGCTTTTTTACATCCGTTCTGTAACAATTATAAATTTAAAAAAGCAGAAATTTGGGAGAAAAATAGAGGTGATCCAGTTAGATGATCCAAAGAATTAAAATATTGTTGTACTAGTAGAAATTGTTGGCTTTGAAACAGAAATGAATTCTCTAAAGCATTTTCACCCAGTATTTAAACTGTTGGATACAATTCATTGACATAATTGCATTATCTAGTTGGACATAAATAGAAGATCAGCATGTGGGATCATATTCTGGTAAGAAATACTTCCGTTCCATCAGGTGTATTAAGGCTGAGTAATATTTAACAGAAGAAAACATTACAAAATGTTCTTAGTATCTTTAATATATTATTAAAAAATGCTGTTAAACATTAGACTTCCTTACTTTCTCTGTAGCAAGTAATTGCGTGTTTCATCATTTTTCAAATTACCCATTGTGTGTAAAAAGCAAAGCACTCTCTTTATAAAAATCTTCTTGAAACTGTGGAAGTACACTGTGAGGGCAGAGGTACTCAGCATTAAGTCATTAGTCACTGAAGCCTTTCTGCTTCAGCCTTTCTTCTAAATCATTTGGCTGTACAAAGTATTAGTAGTTTCCTTTTGCAGACATTCCTAAAAAAGCTGTGCTGTGAAATTGAGTAAGTAATAAAACTTCATATAGTAGATAATGCTGGCTTTCTTTAAAGGATGTGTAAATCTTAGTATTATGCTTTCTGTATTTCTTCTGCAAATTATTTTAGAAATGTGAACAAAAATGTGCATAAGTCTTCTTATGTTTATGAGGATAGACTTGTTTTTTTCTTTCCAGTACTGAGCAAAGATCCTCTTGAAAACTCTTCCTATTAAGACATTGCTGTGTGCCATCATCAAGAAATCATTAATTATGATTGTGTAACTTTCAGTGTCTGTTTTATATCAGATAATTGACAGTAAAATGTTTGTTCCAGGGACTAAGAAGTAACTTAAATTTTGTGATCTGTTTGTCTGTGAATGGGCTTTTCTGCTAACTTGCATTTTGGTTTCTTTAATATAGCTTTATGAAGCAGAAAATAAGTATAAGACTTTGGAGAAGAAGTTCCAACAATATAAAGAACAGCAAAGTAGCAAACCAGAAATCCAGCTACAATCAGAAATAAATCTTCTCACTTTAGAAAAGGTATATGGGATTTTTCTAGTATTTAAAAATTGTCACAATGGTGTGTTCACTGATAAAGGGGATGTAGAATAATACTGTGTGATGAAGTAGTTAATTTGTCCATTTTGGTTTACTTTTTCCAATAATTTCTTTAGAGTCTAAATATTCAGATACAATTAAGGTCAACAGTGGCCTTATTTCTATAGAGGAAGGAGTAACATTAGAGGCTAAAACAGGAAAAAGTCTAAACTTTATATTTAAATAGTGATTTATGTTGGTCTCGGAACATTCTGTTTAAAAAACAGAAAGATTATTATTTTCTTGAGGATTAATTTAAGCTGGTTTTCCATTATGTGCATTTTCATAATTAAGTATTTCTGCAAAGAGATTGTGTTATTTATAAGTAAAATGGAATCACTGTCATAAGTTGATTTTCTTAAAAGCCATAGATTCCCACAGTAGAGAATTGAATTAAAACCATAGACGTGGACATTTAATGCTCAGAATTATTGTGAACTTTGAGTAAAATTGTTGGTGAAATAAGCTGAAAGAAAATTAAGCCAGCCTTCTTGGCACAAAATATACTCAGTGATATGGCCAATCTGTATGCTACTGTGTGTTTTAATAACGTCTAATTATGCAAGCAACTGATGCAAAATATTTTTGTGTTTCTACAGACTTTTTAAGTTGTACATTTTTAAATTTCCCGTTTTTGTTAGATGCATTAAATGAATCAGTGCTTTAAGATCTTCAAAATACAATGGAAATTTGTCAGAGTAAAAAAAAATTACTTCCTCCCCCCAGATGTTAAAAATACCTAATTTTTATTGTGTTTTGTGTGCTTCATAAATATTTTCTTTTGCTTTTAATACAGAATTTTTTTGCATAAATAATAAAATAAATCTTTTTAGTGGTAAAAACTTTTAGATATTTATTTAGTTAGTAAAATCAAAAGGTCACACTAGATCCAGAGACTTTAAAGAATGGTTTGAGCAGATGGTATTTCAGAGAAAAGAATGTAGGACGTATCATCCATCAGCAAACTAAAAAAAGTCTATATACCTTTTTAAGAGTGATTTATCCATCAGCATGTTTGTTAAATTAGTGTTTATAACCTTACTTTGAATAAAAAAGGAATGAGGGGACGGCTGATTTGAGAATCTTAAATTTAGAGGTTACATCAGCAGATTTAGTGCGAAAAACGAATCTTTTTGTATAGATGGCCATCCAATAAAAATAAGGTTATATTTTAAACAAGAAAATGTTCTTCTGCCATAATATTTATGTTATATTGTGTAACAGCTTTGGATGATGTTGTATATTATGCTACATAAACACTTTTCTTAAACCAGACCCTTTGTATATATACATCTTTCAGTGATTGTTACTGCTGTTATTGCTTCAGCTGATATGATTTTAATTGCTTTTAGGTTGAACTTGAAAGAAAGTTAGAGTCAGCTACCAAGTCAAAGCTCCACTACAAACAGCAATGGACAAGGGCTTTGAAAGAACTTGCAAGGTTAAAACAGGTATGCAGGTTTTCTTTGGTCATATTAGACAACCAAGTTATTGTCATGTTGGAAGTTACTAGGATTACTGCTAACTACTGTTTTCATGTTAGTAGTGTTTGTTTTTGCAAAGTAAAGCTCTCAGCTATGCTTTTAACAAAAATGAGAATAGCAGAACTGGCTTGTGTTTGATTTTGAACCCAGGAAAGGCCACGGCTCAGACCTGTGAAGTAGGCTGAATTAGTTAAAAGCATATGTGATTTTTAAAAATAAGAGGTTTAATTTAATCCCAAATAATTCTCGTGCGTCAGCACTTTCAGGGAAATATTTTGCCACAATCCCAACCATCTCGGTCAGTTACAGTCCCAATAACTGGTTTGTATTTTAATTGTATAATGAATGAAGGATAAAGGTGAGAAACAAAGCCTCACTTTTAGAAATAAGGGTTTTGTTTTGATGAATGCTGTAAAATGAAGAAAACTTAACTTAAACTGGAAGTGAAATTTTTCTGTTTTCAGAAATTCTAATCTCATACTAATGTGTCAGGCTATTTTACTGCTAGATTTTAAGAGCTCTCTATCATGTCTGTAGGCATCTATATAAATATAGTTATATACTTTTGGCTTGAAATTACTCTGTTTAAACTTGTAGTAGGAGCAGCTTCATCCTTGTTGAATCTCTGTTACATGTTGTGTTTTGTCATCATCTGTCTTTCATGAATTTCAGTAAACATTAGCTAAACAATGTGCTTAAGAATGGTTAGCATTTCCATTGGCCCCGACAAACAAATTAGTAAATCATTAATCCCAATTGATTCATGAACAAACATTGACATGAATATATGAACACAAAGAATTCAAGTTTAGTAAAAGATTTTTGTTGCCTGTATTCACACTTCCTTCCAGCTTGAGGAACAGTGTTGGGTTTTCTTAAAGATTGTGGTACCTACTTCATTTCTACTGATAGAATATTCAGGTTTTGGTGAGGAAGAAGTTTAACCCATGCTCTTCTAACTTATAATGCTTCTTTAATCTGTATTTCAGTTTGAAGAGTCAATGCACACCATAGTCATTATTAGTAAGTTAAAACTAACCTTCATTTGCAATCTTCAAATTGTACCTTTTTTGCCCAGTGATAAAAGGAGACATCTCCGATTTTTGAAACATCTATGCTTGAGAAGGTGATAGGAAGAAGAATACTCTGATCATACTGATTAAGATTTCTTCAGCAGTCATGAAATATCCAGCCTATTTTTTCTTGCCATGTTTTAAAATTCTCGTAGAGTAAAAGCAACTTACCACACTAACACTAATGTTTATCACTATCAGGTTCTTGTTACAAATTTCATCACCATAGACCTGATGATCTGAATTTATTAATATTTGTTGATGGTTTCAGCTGAGCCTCTTGATGAAAGTCTGACCATGAAATAAGCTGGCAGGTACAGTGTATTACGCTACCTAAAACTTCTACAACAGAACAAACACTTTCAAAGTAGTTTCTTGTGTTTTTTGTACTCCTGTGCTTCCTGTATACTTAGTCTATTGATAAAGGCATTAATTGACTTTAAAGAGCCAGATAAAAGTTGAAGCAAATCTGATAAAAAAAAATTTACTGCGTTTTAAATATAAATTTGGAAACTGTACTTTAAGGAATTCTAGATTTCCTTTAGTTCAGATGATTTGTGCAATTGCGCATAGTCTGACCAATTTCTTGTTTGAATTGGATTAGTACCATGTTAATTTTGCATTGCCTCTGGTGAATAGCCACAGGGCTGTAATCTGTGCCAGTAATTTGTCACACCAAAGCTCTCTAGAGAACTATACAAAACATTTGTATAGTGAGGATTAGACGCTGAAAGCCGTATCTTAGATTGTTAATAAATGTTAATGACAAAACCCAGCTGGTAAGCCTTGGAAATGAGATCTAATGCTTTGTGCCCATTGCCAAAAAAATGTTTAAACAGAGATTTCCATTACTTAAAGGTGACCTGGTGCAGTCAATTTGTGAATTAAAGAAGCATAATCTACAGGCTAAGCATTTAGTAAAATGCTCTTCTGATTTGCAACCATAAAAGTCAATGTTTCCTTAATTAAAAAGTTTTCTTTTACTTTGGAACTAGTTCTTAACACACATCTGGGATAGTTTTATATTTTGCAGAATATGGGAGACACAGCACATAACTTAAAGTATGGGACCGTTAATAGAATATGATCTAAGCTTCTCCATGGGTAGGATTTTGAACGCCAAACACATTGCCAGTTTTACTGAAGTACACAAAGGCACACATACATCACACTTACCTGTGTGTAGAAAATTGAGAAGTTAGTTAAATTTAAACAGCTTGTAAAACTGAGTGACAATAGTCTTCACCCAGCTTACTTTTCTTTTCTCTGTTACTCTGTATTAATACTGTTACTCTCTAAGTCTGTATTACTACTTCAGTTGTTATATCCCTATTCAACTTCTAAGGAGACAAAAATGTCATCAAATTAGCTACATATCTGTGCACCCAGGTAACTGTTAAAATTTCTGGAGATTTCAAAAACTTTCAATGTTTGCTGATTGGGTGATCTTAAACTACACAAATGATATTTACTTTTTTTTTTTATTTATGTGAGCATTAGTTCTCAGAGTAATCCCAGCTATTTACACAAAATTATATCCATGCTTACACAGAACTTAGATACCAAATTTAGTACCTGTCTGGGTGTAACAAACATTATAACAAAACAAAAATCAAAACTGGCAGAAATGTAATTTTCAGCAGTTGATAATCAATTAGATTTAATCCAAATAGCCAAAATCTCAAAATGTGCATGTATCCAGTGTTCTATTTTTGGAAGTTTTCTAATGTGTTTGTGTCCTACAGACCTGTTAGAACCAGCACTGAGGTATTTTTTTTAAAAGAGCATAGACCATATTGGCTGGCTGACAGTTCATTCTGTCTTGTCCAGTATCTTGCTTACCCACTCAGTAATTAATTTGATTAATTTATAAGTAGTTTAGCCAAGGATAGGATGTAAATCTTTGTTAAAAATGTAAAAAGGCACACACACGCACACAAAAAAACCATACAGTTGAAAGTCGAAATCTTGGTTAAAAACTGTGTCTTGAAACCATCCAGGCCCTCCTACTGACTTGTCAGCTCTGGGTTATTTTCAGAAAACTTTACTTGAGTTCCTTAGCTTCAATCGTAAGTTTTTCCCACAGACTTGCATGGTATGTATGAGTGGGAGAGTGAATAGTGGCTGCTATTTAGCCATTGTTTAGTCTAGTGTATGTATGTTTACATCTCCCTTTTGGATTTATAGGCAGCTATGGCAAAATAAAGATTGTGCTTCCTTGATTGAAGAGCCTCTTAACTAAAGCACCTGGTGACATACAGGGATTCTTTAATGATCTGATTATAATTCAAATTTTGATGGTTTTTTTATTATCGGTTAATTTTTATTAAATGCTGATATTTCTGTAGTATCATAGGTTTCAAAACGTGATTGAGATTTCCACCACACAGGCTTCTAAAACAGTATTCCATTTCTCAAGCACTACATAAGAGATGAAAACTGGTGAAAAAATTAGTAAAACCTTGAAGTAAATTATCTGATAACTAGAATGCGGACTTGTTTAGTATGGGTTTATTTTGTTTGTGGAGGAGAATGACAAAATATGAAATTAATAAGTGAAAGGAATATTGGTGATGAGTTTTACTAAAGGAGGTGAGTGGGGAGCTGAAGGAAGGGGACCAGGAGGAATAGCAGGATTAGTAATGCTGAGAAGGTGCCTGGACCAACTAATACATATTGCAGAGATAATTCTTAATATTCTTGCACATAATATTCTTGATTCATCTGTTACTGCCCTACTATGGGATCGTGGCTGATAATTGGGTGATGGTGCAAGTGTAATATATTTCCAAGTGTTCTGAGTTTATGGTTTTATATTCTGTTCACAAAGTTGCCTGTAGTCCAGCAGCTGATGATTCTGGAGTGTTCCCTTAGATGAAATTTAAAAATGCAAAATGTTTAGAAACAAAAACTCTAATACTTCTTATTGAGATTTAAAATAGCCTGACTGTCTAGAATAAGTGGTTGGGAATAAATCTGAAATGTTACTTAGTTTAGGATATATTATAAGAGTAAAGTTTGGAAAGTTAGCCAGAAAATCTTGACTGAGAATTTTCAGCATGCAGCATGTATGTTTAAACTTGTGTGCGCTGAGATACACTTGGCGAATAGCATGTATTCAAATATATCTTAATTTTTATGTATGCACAAAATATAATGAAGGGAAGTTACAAGGGTATTTAGAAATGTTGGACTTAATTTTATGTGAAGTAAAAGTGCAGAAGTGTTTTATTAATATTGTTTTTTTACTTCAAAACATCTCACAGTAAATTGTGCTACATTTCAAATCCTACTATACAGTAGAGATCTGTTCCTTCTCTATTTAAAAAAGAAAAGTGTTTGTTGCTCAGTGGATTATTACATTATCATGGGAGAAGTGGATTTAATACCTGAGTGTCTGATAAAGTGACACCGCGGGTTTCATCACTGAGATGAATAAGAAATCCTCCTTTCTCTCTCACCATAACAAAATACAGTCTTTTTATGGTCCCTCAACATATCATAACAAATTTGTATATAAATTAATTTAAAGTGAGCTTGCCTCCCTTCTTATTAAACTGTTGTAAATCCTTTGACATCTTCTTGTATTGATGGATTATTAGGAAATGGGTTTCTCTTGCTCTGCTATGAATGGTGTACATAGAACAAGTTTTCTGTTATGTACCCTACAAATTGTTATGACAGACTTTGTTAAAGGAGTCAAAGACTAATGTTGGGAAAGACATTTGAAAATCACAATATGAAGTGCGTAATGTAAATTGCACACAGGATCCATCATGAAAGAATCCCTTCTCACTTGTTTTAGTGTCTGTTTTCCAAGCTAGACTGTCAGGAACTGAATGATAGAAAAATCTTGCTTCAGCAAGTGTTGTTTTTCTTTTTTTTTTTTTTTTTTGTAATTTAGTATTATTGTGCCTAAATGTTGCTATTCAGAGCCATAGCATGGCATGCCTCTGAAATTCTTGACTTTCAGCGACTTAAATTAATCTGGGCTTTTCCCTCAACACACCAAATAAGTACATCACAATTGTATTAGTAATCAAGTTAAATATCAAATCACATTTATCTGAAAGGAATTCCTACCCAACATTAGTTTGGAGACAAAATGTACTGATAAAGGTGTTTCTCTCCTCTATTAAGAAAACAAGAATTAAGCACACACTGTATTTTATCTTGCTTCCCTACGAATCTAGGGCTGTTATCCTTAGCAAAGAGCATGCTCACTAGTGACACTGGTTTTGGTTGGTTTTGTGTTTGTTGGGGTTTTTTTATAGAATTTTTCTCCAGAGAAAAATATCAAAAGGAGTAGGAACTGAACAAAGGATTCTGCAGAAAAGCCTTGCTTTTCCTTCATCTGTCCTTGGCTTCTTTATCATTCTATGTTGTCTTTTTCTTGGTTTAATTAGACATTAAAATATTTCTTAAAGTTGTGGTTCCAAAATGAACTCGTCCAATGAGGACATGAAGTACCATTCTATTAAATAAGGTCTGATCAATATGAAAGCATTGGGACTAGTGTGTCCTCTTTCTGGTCTGATTGAGCTTCAGACATTGTTCTATTAACCTTAAATATATGTACTTCTTCTAACATATACCTCTCCTATGACCTAGTGTTTAAAAAAAAAAGCTGTTTTGGCTCTCAGATTGCCATCGTGAACATGTTGCTGAATAGCAGAACTTCCCTGCCTCAAATAGTAACACATCGTGTCATGAAACCTGTGGTCCCACACGCTGCTTCTGGCCAGCATGCAGTTAGTTATGCCTTTCTTCTGCAATGCAGGTGGAAGAGCACTTTCAAAATTTTCTCTCATAGATCTGAGTAATATACTTCACAAACTGAAGGACTGGATTAGAAGGCTTCTACTCAGTGTAGTCACAGCTATGTAATGATTTGTGTTTATATGAAAGTATTTCTGTTCTAATAACAAGTGCTACTCCGTTTTACATTAGTTTTGCAATATTTAGTTTTTGGTCAATTTTTGCACAATGTACCTGCAAAATTAATTCTTATAGAATTTTTGAGATACATGAATTTTGCAGACTTAAGATTGATACCCCAGCTTCTCATGACAGTAACCCTAGTTTAAAATGGGACAATGAGAGCATGAATAAATTGAATTGCAGAAGGAGTTTCCTAAAATTAATCCTTGTCTCACGTTCTGCAAAAAAATTTATTGGACTGAAAATGATCATATTGCAAATCAGCATAAGTTGAAAGGCTGATAAAAGAGATAATGGCAGTTAAAAGTCCTCTCTTGTATAAAAGTGTTGAATTTTTGACATCACCTAAGAGGAAAATGTCAGCTTCAACCTCCACGGTAATAGGATGGTTTTCCTACAGGTAAGTCCGTTTGTTGTAAATGATATTATATAATTTGTTGTGAGTCTTTCAAGACTCTTGCTGCGGTTAGATAATGTCAACAGGAAAGCCGGGATGTACTGGACATTAATTTCAAAGTCGCAATTTGGATATGCAGGGTATATTGTATCTATTTCAGTGGTATCGGTGTTGTTTCTTATGTTTGTTGTCAAATCTGGAGAAGTAGCTAATCACCAGGCTAATTTTTCTGGTTTCTTTACCTGTAAAGACAGGTAACTAGAAATTTCTGGATTTGTTCTACATGTACAGGTCAAGAGCTCCTCCCCTGAGACTAAATAGGACTTCACAAAGGAGATTTAGACTACTCAAAGTTTTAGGTCTCGTGTTTGAGTTAAGGTCTTAGTCACAACTTTTTTTTTTTTCCCTGAAACAGAGGTATTTTAATTTGCTTAATTTTGTAAAGGATTTAGCTTAGGAAATTGAATGGGGACACTGAGGATAGTGATTGATGGTCTCAAGAAGAAGTAAATACTAGCTTGTCCTGATACTTTTAGATTCTATGTAATTGAGGTAATCAGATTGACTGTAAGTATATGTACTTGTTCTGTTAACTGAAGGCGAGCTGGCTTTGCAGCAACCTGCTTAAGACAGGATCATGTTCTGTGTTTTTTCTTACTACCTGCATTTAGCAAAATAAACATTATTTCAACTATCAAAATAATTATGATAATTCCATTCTTCCTCACAGCCCATTTATTCTATTTTTCTTTGTAGCCTGTTTTATACTTGAAATATGGCTTTTCTGTATGGGTACTGTTACCTATTGGCAACAGACATATTTGGGAGCCAGAGAATAACATTGTGATATTTGCTGGGGCTTTAGGGAAAAAAAACAAAAACAAAACAACAAAACCCACTCTCTGCCTCTTCTTTTAAATACTTCAACAGTACTGCTTTATTTTTCTCAAGCATAGATGTCTTCATTCAAAACTTTCTGTGATCAAGAAGCTCCTAGCATGCTCAAGTATGTTGTTTAAGTGATTAATTTCCACTCTTTTAGTAACTTGAATCATGTCTCTAATTGGAATATACCTAGTTTTGAGGTTTCAGCCATGCTTTCATTGGATGGAAAGACTCAGCTAGTGTACTGATGTGATATGTCAGTCTGGTCCGTACAGAGGCTGGCAGTAGATGCACAAGATCTAGGAACAAGATATCTTGGATATCTTTGAATAGCTCCCAGCATCCCCCAGTCAGTCAGTTACGTACATTGTGAGCCAGCAGTTGCATTCAGACTGTTGTCTTTAATGGACATAAGTGAATGTTTCCTTTTCATTTTTGTCTCTGTAATATCCTAGTCTTTATTCCTCTGCTTTTTCTGCACTGAATTGCATTGTATCAGCAGCAAACTTACATAGGGATTTTTTCATTTATGGATATGTTGAAGAGTAGATTCTTGTGGAATTCTGCTGTTACCTTCTTGCTCTTGTGGAGATGAATTGCTATGCTTTCCCTGGTGTTACAAACCCCGAGTCAGCTGAGAGTACTTTTAGCTGTGACTGCTTTGTTGTGTGTTTGGTAGGAGATTTCTTTAGTGTGGTGTTTGGCCGAGTTTTTTAAGATTAGCAGGAAGAGTGACATTTCTGTAAAAGCTAGATTTGTTCTTCCTGATCTACCCATACACTTTGTTAAGTTTGGATTTAGTTACGGTTTCGACCAGTTCAGCCACTATCGAAGTTAAGTTCTGCTGGTACTTTCTGGGTATTTCTAAAGCTCCTGTTTAAAGAAATAATAAAATAAGAAATGGAAAAATTGTGGTGTCAACACCAGTTTTGGTGAAGGATTAAGACTAATTTCCAGTCAGTATCACAACTTTTGTTTGAATTTCCTTATAGCTCTTGAAAATTCTGAATAGTAACTGTTCTGTAGTAACTCGTTTTAATATTGACTGTGTGTATTTGTAGATTATTTTCAGGCTAAAGCAGAACAAGTTTTATTATAGTATTCTTCAACTCTTTCCCACATGAAAAAGGGTTTCTCTCACATGGGAATGCCCTTCTGCAATGAATTCTTGATGGGGAAGGAAGGACTATGGCATTATCTTCACCAAGTGCTTTTTTTATGCTTCAGTCATCTATCAGCTGTAGACTCTTTGGCAGGATTCCTGCTTCTGGTTTTTTTATTAGTATGTATCTCTTTAGCAAGATGTTCTTCAAGATTTATAACCTGTCTCACTGAAGTTCTAACATTTAATTTGGCTGCCTAGTGTATTGAATGTAGTATAAAAACAAAGTTTTTAGAGTCTTTAGGGTTGATTTCTTGTGGCATACTTCTCTATTGCATTGTCTGGTCACATTAACAGTTAAAGTCTTTTTTTAATACCAATTTCTTTTGAAATTCAGATTTTCTTGCCCTTTATTGATGATCAACAGGGAGTGTTTAAAATGCTGGAAGCTGGAATTCAGGAAACTACCCGATTAAAGGCTTTAAAATATTATGAGGTTGACTGTATAAATAGTATGCTTACGCATATCAAACAAAAAAATTACCTTTTTTTACCTGCATTATAAATAATATACTGATTCTATTAACATAATCAAACACTCCAGATGAAAGCAATGTCAGAATTGCAAAGATAAACTTGCACTTCATGATATGCCTAGATCCAGGATGTTTGTGTAACCTCCTGTCTTATTTTTTAACTACTTGAGGTCTTCTGTCTTATTCTGGGCATTAGACTGACTGTACTCAGTTAGTGCACAAGGTCGTATGGAAAGTGACTGGGAGGAAAACAAATGGAGAGAGGACCACGTTTACTAAACCACTTTAATGTCATGAAGTGGTAGTGGATCCAAATGTTAGTTTTTTTAAATATCTGTATAGAGCTTAAAAATTTAGAGCCAAGCAAACTTTTAGAATGGATAGACTGACTTCATTAAATCCACAAAATGAGTTATCTGAACTTTTACATAGTGCTGTATAAATGTGAAAGCACACCTTGCCAGAATTTTGTTTCCAATGCTTATTTTTTAACTACAAGTTAAAATTTTAAAAAGCAGTTCTTCAAGCTTTTGTACTAGGCACTGTGGGGCTGATGATGGAAGTTTCCTGCAGCTATTTAGTTTTTATTTTCTGAAAAAAAAAAAAAAAAAATTCATATATCATATACTGAAGGAGTAAATCTCAGTAGCTTGAGCAGTTCCAGAATTGTAAGTTTTGTGTCTACCAACTTAAGCCAGAGTTAGTAAGAGGGTTTGTTAATAACTTTGCTATTTTGTTCTTGAGAGGGTATCTGTGATTGTGCTGCAGGTGATCCAGCCTGGACAGGTTTACTGTGATGGTGATAGTCACTGGTCTTAAGCATTATAGAGATCACTAACTAAGACGTTGTTAACTCTTACATTTCGAAGACCCCTGGAGATGTAATTGTCATGACTTCATTCCTAAAGTTCTGCTCTGTTGCTATAATTAGCACTTTTACATGTAATCACATAGTCAACTGAGTTATGTCTTCACCCTTTCCCACGCAGCGTGAACAGGAAAATGCAATGGCTCACCTTAAAAAGCAGCAACAAGAGCTTGAGCACATGAGGTTGCGCTATTTGGCAGCAGAAGAAAAAGAGCTGGGGAAAACAGACCGACAAGAGCTAGAGGATATCAGAAATGAACTTAACAGGTATAAAAAGTATTGTAAGATTCCTCCCCAGCTGTCCCCTTTCCCTTTTTTTTTCTTGCTGTCAGTCTCAAAGCAGTAGAATATGCAATTAAACCAAGATTGTTACTGGCCATCAGTTCCACTGTGTGAAAGAACACAACTTAGTGTCCCTTGGGTAAAGACTGAACATTTGTAAAATGCAGCAGTACAGCAGGATAGGAAAATCCATGTTTAACACCACCTTTATTTTTTGTTAAAGTCATAGATGTATAGCGCCAAGCTTTTTTCTATTTTAAACCTTCAGTTCTAAGCGCAGCTGCTGTGTTAAGAAAAGAACAAGGCACATTTTATTCTTATTTTGAATACATTAAAATTTTAAATTTATCTAATGTTGTCCTCCAAAAGCTGTCTGCACTAGTTTTGTATGTTGAACCCTTTTAATTTGAATGCAGTTTACATTACCGAGGAGAAGCGTTGACAGTGAATATCATAGTTACATATGCACAGATAAAAGGTTTTGTTAATATTTAAGTATTATATTAGTATTTCTTTTAGGTTGAGTTGTTTTCCCTAGAGACAGAATAATTTTTTTCATTTTACAGATTTCTTTATTTTGCTTAGCAGTTCAGTAGATAAACTAAAGACTTAATACAAAGACATTCAAAGTGGGGATTAATATTCTCTAATTCTTTCTATTTTATCAATATCAGGCTAAAACAACAAGAAGAGAGAAAGAAATTGCAGGATGCTAGAGATAATTCTGCTGATAGAGTGGATAGTCTTCATTATAGAAAACTAAATGAGAATACAGATGATTATCTTTCTCGTCTGGTAGAAGAGAGGGATACCCTGTTGAGAACAGGAGTCTATAATAATGAAGACCATATTGTAAGTGAACTTGATCGTCAAATCAGAGAAGCTATTGCAAAAAGGAACATTACCATTTAAAAGCAAAAAGTTTTTAGAGCCAGAATCTGAATAAAGTGACTTTTACAAGCCTATAGTACTTTGCGAAATATGTAACATCATGCTTTGTTTTGCACATTATGGTCAGCTCTCTTTGAAGTCAATGTAAATATTTGCAACATGTCAAGTTAAGCACAGTTTTAAGTTTTATGGGGGCAATGACTGGTTTTTAATGTTTTTATACTCGTATGTGTATATATATATATATATAAAATTGTGTGTGCTTTTGTGTGTGTAAATATATTTATCTTGTGCACCCTCTTCTGAAGTTTCTTTTTGCATCACCCTGACTAGGTTTATTTGTAATAGTTTTAGTATTGATTCTAAGAGATTTTTAGTCAATATTGTTATGATTTCATTCGGTTTTTAAAAATACCTCTTCAGCTATACTAGGGCAAAATTACATGAGCTATTTTCTCTGACAAAACTCTTAATTCTGGACTGAACTAAAGCACCCAATGTTAGTTTTTTTGCTAAATGCAAAGTAGTAAGTTTTTGCTTCTTTGCAGCTAACATAACTAAGTTATGTTAGCTGCAGTAAGAGAAGTAGTCAGTAAATAAGCGACAAGGTTTTGAGTGTGAGGGGGAAAAAAATCAAACCATATGAAACTGAAGCTGACTCAGTAATTAACTATCTTGATTGTACAGGGTTGCCCCAGCAGTTTTGCCCATGTCCTGGTAAGGGTATACCCATAAGGGTGAAGACCTTATTCAGAAGTATACATGCATTCTTGTATCAATCCCTAATGGGGAAAGATATTTGAAGACACAATTCTGAAACAAACATGAAACAAGAGCTTTTCTAAGTCAAGATGTTTTTTTAATCAGGATGTTACCACTTTCAAGTTACCTAACGTGTTTCAAAACATGTTATCTCATTACCAGTTAAATTGTATGTAAAGTTTTGTTTGATTGTGGAAGTACAAACAGCGTGCAAGGGGGAAATCTGCAATTAATGTTAGTTTGTGCATAATCGCAATTGAAAAACTTCAGCTTTCCAGCTTTCATTCCATTTCTGTTAGGTTTGGTGGATTTACCTAAATAACATTAAATAACTTAATACTGTCCATTCAATAGGCATTCTTGTCTGTCCTGTAGTCACAAGTGTTTCCATTTGAATGTCAAGTACAAAAATCATCTTACGATTTATTACTTTTGGAATGAATGAAGATACCGATGGAAAAAGTAGTGGTTTGGGGATTTTGCATAAAATAGTGAACTTTCACAGAGAGGCTTGTATACATATGACCTTCCTGCTTTGTGTGGTATTAATTATAAAATGGGAGGAGCGGTACTTGTATCTGGCTTTACCTCTCCATGCATTTTGTCCTCCGCTTTACCATGAGTGTAGGTCCTGCTAAATAAACTATTCATTTAGACTCCTTAGAAAAGTTACAAACAAGCTGTATAAATATTGACATCATATTCCCTGAGGAATACTTGAATACTTCTCAATACCAGACTTTGTAAGACTTTTGTAAATGTATTTTTCTAAGTAGTGTGCTTAGAAATCCCTCTTCAGTAGTAAAGAAAATATCACCCTCTTAAATCCCATAGAAATCCATGAAATGCAATTTTATGATACTTTTTACATGATGCTGTGTCATATCACTGATGCAGGGTTATATGAAATTACTATAAATTATGCAGGGAGCTTCTATCTTGACAGGAAAACTTGTTCATGGCTTTTTTTTCTTCAAATGCTTGTGTAGTTTCTTCTCTAGACACTGGAGGGTGCCTGAGACTTAAATATTGCAAAGACAGTGTTGAGTAAATTTTTGTAACTGGTTGGTTTTTGAACTGGTATTTTATGACTTTTCAGGTGTATTGTTTTATGAAATAAAATTCAATTTTCAAGTAAATATTAAGGACTTTGCATTTATTTTTAACTACATATCTGAGCTAATAGTTTTATTTAATATTTTCAGTCATTACAGATTTTAGTGCTTGAATTTATAAAACAATAAACTTGTTAATCAAAGTTAATTTAACTTTTTCGTTTTTTAATAATTATTTTTTAATAGAGTCTCTTTTGTGGCATGTAAAAAATTACAATCATGTTGCTGCATATTTTAAAAAGGACCTTGAGTTTTCTTTCTAGCAAATCAAAGTACTGAGTAAATCAAACAGAATGCTTGTTTAACAACATTTATAAACTTCATAATTTAGGCTATTTGCATCCATTTAGCCACTTGAAAGATCACAGTTTCCAAGGTGCAAAGCATTAATTTTATGATTATTAAAACAACTTATGTCAAACATTTGTTTTGTTTTATAATCATTACTCATAGTGTTCATTGTTTGTATTAGAATGAGGAAATTAATGATAATCTGAGCTGTATGTTTTAATTTAATTTTTTCCAGCACAATTTGTCTCTGCTTCAGTCTGAAGTAGTCCAGAAGCAAAATACATGTTTGTAATAGATATGTATCGCAGACATGAGCTCAATATTTCTCTCTTTCAAAGAAAATTTTTGTTGGGTTCCATTTGCCTTTTTATTGTCTCAAAGCCATTTTAGAGCTTAAAGTTATTCAGTGGAAAGACCAAATGCCGTTTTTTAATCAGAAATGTCTCAAAATTTTTATCTTAATCTCTCTTCATTGCACAAGAAATGTAATTTCAGGCAGATGCACGGGATAAGAAGCCCATTTTAATTTACCCAGCATAAAAAGGCTGCTGGAAGTGGGACCTGTGTTTACAGGTTCAGTCTTGGTTCCATAGGCCAGAGAAAATGGTGCTAGATCCTCCTGGAATTCTGGCAAAGTACTGTTGATTTTTTTGCATCCAGGTTTCACTAGGGAAGCTGATGGAATTACTTCAAAACAAGTTCTCTTGCCGAAATGTTTCTGTGAACCCGGGTGGCGGGTGTGTCAGTTCCATGTCAAATCAATTCCCGCTTCTTCTGCCTTAGGATTTGGGCCCAGAACCTGCAGTTCACTTTGAGTAAGGAAAATTTGATTATGGCCTGTACCTGAGCAGTCTAATCTAGCAAAAGCATTAGTCCACTTTCAAATTAGGGCATTTAGAAACACTGTTGTTTTTTCATTATGATCTTTGGGAGGAAGATTCCTCCCTGTGTCTTTATGTAGTAATTTTTCTTCCAGTGGTGAGGACTTGCTGTTGCCTCAAATTACTTACTATGAGTTTAAATGTAGGGAAGGAAACCTGGATGTCGTGTTTGATTGATATGGAACATTCGCTAGGATTTGAGAAATCTTACAAAGGAATAAACCTTTTTCCCCTGATAATTGTTAGGCTGTTTCACAGAAACTGTGTCTAAATTCTTATTTACGTATTAAAACAGTGAAATGCTTATACATATATTTACAAAAAAAATGTCCAGTTATTTCAGAAATAAGATTGTTTTGTTTTGCTTAGGATCTGAATTATGTAAGTTTATAGTTACATATTACTGATCTTTATAGTATTTTTTTATTTTGGAGTGAATCTCTAACTTCTATTTCTGTAATATTTCAGCAGTGATTCAACACTTTTAACACTAATACACTTTCTAAACTGCTGTTGCAGAAAAGAAGCATTGTTGTATCTGGCACTGAGCTTTCAAGTATTCAATCTGCAGTTCTCCTTCATTGCAGTTTAAATGCCTCTCCCTTCCATCCCCTGAGATAAACCTTAATGCACGGCTAAAAACAGAAGTCCTTTATCGTATCTTCTAAGTGCTACTGGAGTATTTATGCCAGTTATTACATATTTACACAATTATTTATTTTGCTACTACTGTGCCTAAATGATTGTGACCTGTGTCAAGGCTTGGATGGGTAGCACTAGCCTCGCTATTGTTAAAGACAGAGCTGTAGAAAGGCGGCTGCATACTTAGATCTCATTTCATTTGTTTCTCCAGGGGGTTGTATTAGTAGTGTTTTCATTAGAAATGTTTTTACAGATGTCGGCTATCCAGATATGAAGTCCCTGTAGTGGAGAAGCAGTCAGGAGTTTGGCATTCAGAACAGAAAGGGGAAAAAAAATCATCTTTGAGAGACTAATTTATAGAAAAATAATTTACTGACTTTCTGATGTATAAATGTGCAGTAACCCCATGGCAGCTTTAATGCAGAGTAATTGAATTCTTGCGAGTTTAGTTATTTTCTATTCTGAACTTGAAAAAATGCTACAGCCTGTCATCCTCTATCACTGAAGACTAAAATAGTCCCCATTAATAATGCTGCTGGAAAAGTGATGTCCCTTGCTTTTTATTCCAGTACTCCTTTTTCCAAGTGAAAAACGTGTGGAAGTTTGACAGCATTTTAAACAATTTATGTATTGCTACAAAAAGTTTTGTTCTAACAACATACATAGCGAGTAGATGGTTATGCAAGTATAGTGTCACTGGGTGTTTGATCAAAAGATTTTAATGCAGTTAGTGAGACATAACTGCAATGACAAAATAATATGCCATCAAAATTTAGAGTAGGCTTACTGGGGCAGATGGAGTCTAGGAGAACAGTCCACAGCCTAATAGTCTTTCAGCAGTTACAATACATTCCTCATAGCTTTAAATGTACAATGAAAAAAACTGTTAAGATTTGAAAATTGTTATGTACAGTGAATATCATCAATTTTGGCCTACAAAGGCAGATATAAATAGAGCAGCAAAATTAAATCACCAGGGTTTTGAGGAGCAGACAATCAAGCTAATATTTTTTTACATAAAATTTGAGTTTGAGGTAAAGGTAAATCTTCAACACTTGTGTATTTGCTTGATAGCAGAAGTGAGGGTGGTGTTTTGGTTTGGTTTTCTAATCTGGAGGTACAGAAAATAATTTTATTGATCTCATGTGAAGAGATGTTTCTTGTACAGACACCAGACTATCAGTATGTTTGCCTGAAAAGGCTACTTTTTACTGTAATACAATAGGTCATCCAGATCAGGGCTGGAAGGCACCATGAGCTGCTACTTGCTTTATAATTAATGGTGGACACAGCCAAAGTTGTGTCCCATTCATGTGAGATGCAAAGTGGACGTGATGCTTCTCATCCAAATGAATAACACAGTTTAGTAGTTTGTTAGAGCCAGCACTGTGGGTATGTTCTCATGAATACCAGTGTGCATTTGGTGTAAACCATAGAGCCTGCCTACTGCTCCAGGAGCAGTATAGGGCATATTTGGTCTAGATAGCATTTTTGATGTTTCCAATGGTTTTTACTGCAGTTTACCTGAATATGGATGCAGCGATTTAAATACTCTAACTTACTGGTTTATCCTGAGTCTCTGATAATGGATTGAATAAAAAGGGCTAATAATCCAAAGTAAAAGAAAAAAAAAAGCAAAATGTAGAATATCAGAAGCAAGAACATACCTGTACACTAGGGAACTGGTAGGTACATCTCTGTAAGAGGGCACTGCTGTTTGTGGAAAAAGTTGCACACCTCAGCAGCATGATTTTGTCTCTAAAGTGAGTTTTACCTCCTGTCCCGTCCTAATACATCTTGCAGAACACATGGCTTTTTTTTTTTTTTTTTGGCTGACTGTTTTCTTGCTGCATATGTACAGCAAATCATTAAAATGTTCCTGAACTTTTACCTGAGGGTACAACATTTATTCTACTGATTCCATTTAATTTACTTGTATCATCATCAAGGCAGATGGCTTGTAACTGCCTAATTAGAAATAGGTAGGCTTAGCAGGAGTGCATCTTAAAAGCCATTATCTGTCAAACACTGTGTAAGGGGCTAGCAATGCTTTGCCATCCTGACCAAGAGCTTAGCTTGTGTTGCAGGACTCTGTGTGGCATAGCAACATCTCTCCTGAGTTACTCATGAAGGTGATCCCACTGGTAGGCTGAGGGTTGGACGCCAAGTCTGTGCTTTCTCTGCCCATCTTGGTTATAGGGGTGTTGAGTGATCTTAAACAGGGCTCTAGGCTTTCACTTCCTATCAGTAAAATGAGAATAATGTGGGAAAAGCTTTTCTGTGTAAGTGGTTCACAAACTGCTTTAAACTCCAGCTATTTGTGTTGTTTGCAGTTGTCTTAATGCCCTTAAAGGGGTAGATACTGGCTTCTACTGAGATGCTTCTTCAGCAAATGAGTACGAACTATTTACTTTGCTGTTTTATAGTAGATAAAGCAGAACATTCTTTCATTCTTCTTGCTAATTACCAATTTACCTGAAACCTTTAGAAAAAAGCAAAAATTACTTCCATTCTTCTTTATAACTCTAATTTCTGGGGAAGTTAACGGAGTCTAAGGCTGCAGCTTTCCCTGAAAGACTAGGTTAATCTTTTTATTAAGACATTATTTAAATAAAATTATTTGATGAGGCAGGAAGAAGGACAAAATATCTGAAGTTTTGGGTCTGCCCCAAATAAGATTTTTTTACTGCTGTGAGAGAGCACTACTTACTTTTGTTTCTCTCTTGGTAAGATGAAGGTGATTCCTCATTATACTGATGCTTTGATGAATAGCTAGTTAATGCTTGGTTGTTACAGCTACTTGAAAAAGAAAAGGTCAAGAGTTTTTTGCCATATCCCATTTATTGAGTAAATAAGTAATTGTAAGTATTTTAGTGAAAACTTTTATAGGAAAATCATTTCATGACTTATTAGTATTGAAATACTAATAAAAGCAAATTCCTATTATCCTAACAAACGCAACAAATACTTCTGGAAATTAATCTTGAAGGTGGGGGGAGGCCAACTCTTATCTAAATAACTCTCAAATGCTGTGAAATCAACAGGCCACTGCCCACGTGCCAAATGTGACTGTGCCCATGAGATGATCACAAACTCTATCCTGATCTGGAGCTCTGTACAAAACCCAGGGGTTGCTGGGCCACAGACTGGGCCACAGTGGGGGGAGGAGGTGACTTGGCATCATTGCACATTCCATCACATGGAAAAGGTACCTTTACTGCCACTCACAAAATCTTAGTCTTGCCTGTGTGGCAAGAAATTCCCATTTCTTTGTCAGAGTGGACTTTTAGACACACGCCCTTTTTTCTTTATTTCCCCCCCTCTCCTTTTCCTGTTATCAAATATAACCACATGATGATGAGAATAGCAGATTTCTCTACCAAACAAATTAATTGAACTGTTTTTTTACAGTGAATAATAGAAAAGTTTAATAATTAAACATGCAAAGAAATTATGTGCTACTTTATTAGTGTGTTTGATCAAGCAATGTTGATAAAATAATTATTATTTGAAGAGCAGTATCTACATTAAATGTTTGTTTGCTTTTTAAAGATAATTTTTATGCTTTTCAAGCAATCTTTCACAAAGGTTGGGGGGTTTTCATGAGTTTTCTTTTTTGCCTTTCCTTTTACACTCATTGAGTAAGTCGTTCACATCACCTGCACCATTATTCCTGGAAGTATCTCACCACTCTAAAAGTAGAATATCTTAGCAAAAATAAATGCTAGTAGAATAAAACAAAAGCAACAAAGAGAGAAGAGCCTGCACTTGTGTTTAATTTGATTGCTGCTTATTTTTCCACTCAAGTTTCAGATAAAAAGGCATTTCATGCTTTATGGAATGCAATTTTTTTACGGAGCACGGACAGCATACTAACTTATGTACCACAAAATAACAAGCTTGTATGAGTACAGGCAGTGCTGCTGTTTGTACTGCCAGATTCAAACTTTAAGTCAGATAGTTTTTGGCAGTGAAAGCACCTAGTCTGTTACTTACACACCAGTTAATCCTGACTTAGAAAAAAATGATAGTCCATCTAGGGCCTTTAAAACCCTAGCTAACTTTTATACTGTGTTAAGAGATGATTTAGAGTATGTCACAGTAAAGACTACAATTCTTAAAATCTTCCCGCTGTTGTGGGCATTAGGTCTTAAAATGCTAACACGTTTTTTTTTACACAAAAATGTAAGAATTGATACTAAGCCAAAATACAAGTAAGCTTTTAGTGGGCTTAGCTTAAAATTTGTTCTATGCTAACATAGAGCAGAGGAGAAAGCAGGCATTTTGTGCTGTCTGCTTTTTTAACAGAGGAACAAGGACTGCAATGAAGAATAGCAGCATGAAGGAACTGCACTAACCTATGTGGTTTGAACAAAGGTGTGTATGTGTGTGTGTGTGTGTGTGTTTAAATACGCTGATAGAAGAAGGAATATAGTAAAAAGAATCCACAGAGGTTTGTTTTAAGGCAGAGAAACTTGCTTATCTCATGGTGCTTTCTTGATTTTCTTCTGTAGGACAGAGCAGTATTTCAATGGCTCAGCAGCCAGATTACATAAAGTCATTTTAGAAAGAAACAAAACTCTTTGGGGACACAAGAAGCAACATGTAATCTGGTTCACAATATCTTCCACTTCTAATTCTCTGCTTATGAAAAAAAACACTCAACTAAACCAAATCCACCCATCTTTTGAGGGTTTCCTTACAAAGATTTGAGGAATCTTGCATTTATTCATATAAGTCTTATCAATACATATTTTTAAAATATCACAACCTTGACTCCCTTTTCTAACTCCATTTTTATTATCACAGTATCTATTTTAATGGCTATTAAGCTGCAATGTCCCTACCTTATCTTTGTCAGTTAATGTATCTAATTCCACCATCCCAGAGGGAATAAACCTGAAGCTAAAGCCTGCAATATATTATAGAATCAAGAACGCTTATGCAGAACAAACAGAGGATTTAGCTTGGATAAACAGCAGAGAGCTCAGTGTCTTTTATGTCCAGAGCTCAGGACTGGATGAAGAAAATTACTATAAATCATCCCTGAGAAACAACATAACATAAATGTTGTATGTTTATTTAAAACTTTATACAATCATTTATCTGGGCTATAGCTCAGTTTCAAAAAGTGGTCTGCTGTAATGAGGTACTGAGTCTAGCAGTGATCAAGAGCAAAATGATATATAGTCTTCAACCAGAATTTGCTTATGGGAAGAATGGAAAGCACTTAAGCAGACACCAAGTATCTGTAGCTAGTAGATCAAGCAGGAGGATAATGCAATAATAACAAAAACTTTGATAAATTTTTTCCTGTTTCTCTTCAAAATATCACATTTCTTGTGGTGTGACATTGTTTTGAGAGCTAAGCAGCCAGCAATTTATGCCTAAACTTTCACATTTGAATAAAGACTGATTTGTTGTGAGTGTCTGAGGTTTGATGTGATGTTCCATCAGACTTAAATTTTTTTAAAAAGAGGCTAAATCTTTGTCTGGCCTTGCATTCCAGGGACAAGCACTCTTTAAAATGTGCTGCTGTTTTGTTGTGGTTTTTTTTTCTCACAGGAGCAATCACTTCTGTGATTTCATGGCTAGTAATTGCTAATTTTTTTTACTTTGGGAAATTTAAGAGCCATTGATGATACATTTACTGCCTAAAGGAGACAGGCAAAAAATATGATGCCGCTTTTACTTCAGAAGGAGATTTTTCCTGCAGATACTTTGCACCCTGGAGTGCTCCAGAAGAGAGCCTGTGATGTCCCAGAAGATGCCAGTGTTTGGCCCCAGGAGTGCCCAAGCAGCCATGAGGCTCCAGGGCAGAGTTTAGCTGTGACATCCCCAGCAGGACCATGGTGTGTGGGCATGCTCTGGCACACCACAGTTCCCAACACAATGCCTTTTGCTTTGCATCTCAGTGTTGTTCCAGCAGACCTTCTTCCGTGGAGAAGATCCTGTGCTCTGTGGCACAGAAGGTCCCACCCAACCCTTGGCAAAGTGTCTTTGGCAGTGGCAGTTTCTGATGTGACTGCAGGCACTGTCCCTCTCCCCAGGTGCTGCATGCAAAAATTTTCAACTCTGCCTGACAAACCTCCCATCACCTTGACAGTGCATTTGGGCCTGAAACTCTATAAATTGTTCATTTCCTCCAGAGATGACCCAGTGGCAATTCCAGGCCTACTCTCTCTTGCCAGATTAATGTTAATTCAAGCTTTCTCTGTTATTAAATTAATGTTAATTAAGCTGCTCTGTGTCACTCTAGCAGTATTGCTGGACTAAGGTCAATTTGTTAGTTGCTAAAGAACTAACCATCAAAAAAAAAAAGTAAATTAAGTCACACCATTTTTCACCTAGATATTTTTATTTATTTCGTGGTCCATGAAGTTGAAGACCTGCAGAGATGGGGCTGTCAGAAGCACTGTATCTCCTGACAAGAACATCAGAGGTGAAACCTTCTACCTCCTGTTTCCGCTCCACAGTTGACAGCACCCTGTAAAACAGTGCTGCAAAGAGCACAGGCTCATAAATACTTCTATGCCTATGCAGCTCCGGATGTTTTCAAGCAAATATATTTATTATGTCAATAACTATTAAAAAAAAGATTACTTATTCAATAATTCATAATGGTTTCAGAGCTGCTGGAGGCTAATATGGCTCACTTTACTTTAGATAACTTATAAATGTAGATTATTTTCATGACAGACTGAAATTACTTTCTGGTGAATATTTACTTGAGCTTTAATTTTCATATTAACCCAACATGTACTAGAAAAGAAGCTGATGGTGCTACTGTCTATCTTGGGCTGCTCTCCCAGACACAAATAGCAAACTCTCTGAGAAGTCTTAGTGGAAGCAAGGTCTTAAAAATTCCTCCATGCCATCAACAGCAGAGCAAGCTCTTGTAGGTTTTTTCAGTAGCTGAAACTGTTTTGTATTTCCAGTTTTATCTGAGTATAAACAAACATCTCTACAAGAAATGGGGAGTGCTGGGCCACTGCTCCCCCCATGAGAGCTACTCCCGAGCCCTGCAGCAGCTCTTGCACAATGCCCAGGTGCCCAGGACAGCCCTGGCAGAGCTGGAGCATCCTTTGTGGCCAAGGCACCTGAGGGAGGGATGGGACAGTTTGGAGACAAGATAATGTGTCGGGCACATCAGGCACTCCCATATTCTGAGGGATGCAGGACACTGCAATGATCAGACCCCTCCAAACTTCATCCACATGGGATAATGGCCTGATCCTGGTCTGCCCTTTGCTTGCACATGGAGCATACTGAAACAGAAGAGGCATCCAAAATCCTAAAAATAGTTTAAATTGCATCTGCAGTTTTCCTCTTCAGAGTAAGTAAAAGCTGGATTATCTTCTGGAGAGGAGAAGCAGAGAAGCAGCACAAAGCAGTTGGAAGAGGAGGGACCCCCACACAGAAAAACTCAGCACGTGTCCCTATGGCAGGCTGATTTCCTTCTCTTTTTCCTAGGTGAAATATTGAAGACACTCTGTTAAGCACGTGTCTATATCCCAACAACCACAACATTCTAAGTGAGAACTGCTGTGATGGTGCTTGAGCCATCTGAAGGAAGCTTTAATTTTACACACAGGAAAACATACTGGGAGCAAATTAAGCGTGGCTTTTCTAGCTTATTGTTAGAAGTTAAACTGTACAAATGAATAAGTTTTGAATTTATGACTGTCTTTTCCACAATGTCTTTATTTCAAACAGGACACATCTATTCTATACCTCTTCAACATGAAATTGTTTCATTAATTTAATTTTGCACATGCAAGAAATATGCAAGCACGGGAATCCATAAATACAGGCACGTTAAAAATAAACCTTGCCCTAACACCAATAAAAGCCAGCAACAAATATTTGAAAACTTGAACTCTGCACAAATATGCAAGAAATCCACTCGGAGCCAGTTTGGAGCCAGTTTCTGGGCAGAGAAGGGTGACAGAGGAGAGTGTCTGAGGCCATGCCGGGGCTGTCTGCACGTGGCAAACCTTCCCAAAACTGGGCTGCCGCACCGAGGGCTCTGCTCCCCAGCCTGCCGGCTGCTCGGACAGAGAGCACCCTCTCTCTTTAATCACTTAAGAAGTTACTTATGATATGCAACTAAATATTTAGTTGTGCAGAGGACAGCTTGTCACAGACAGCTTTGTTGCTAATGTATACAAATGCTGGTATGGCACTGGCTTCCTCCCTGCGCGCACAGAGCTGCACACACACTGACCACAGCCTAAATAAGCTGATTTATTTGTTTCGGTTATTTGATAAGTGCATCATACCTCAAACCCTACGAAACCACTTTAAGAGGATTATAAGTTTTATGATGTGAAAAGATTACCCTGAGTGTGCTGGGCAAAGTTTATGTTCAGACTGCGCAGGAGGTGAGGCGTTCACAGAGGCTGGAGAAAGAGGGCTTGATAGATCAAAAAGGGATTTTCTTTGTTCCTGAACCACTTGCTGAATTTTTTTCTTCCATTAAAAGAATGGCAAGCCCCAGATTTGCTAACCTTGTGACACTCCTCTGCCTAACTCTCAACAATGGGAAATTCAGAATCCACATTTTTTTAAAAGTAAGAAGCCATCATTTCACTGGCAAATGAAGAGAGGGGAGAGTTGAGTCTGGGGGTTACCTGCAAAGTGTGTCTGTGAGCCTCATCCTGAACTGGGAGTGTGGGGACAGTGGCTCAGCCCAGTTTCCCTCAGGATTCCATGAGTACACCATGGCCAAGCACAGTGCCCCAAGAAGACTGGAGCAAACAGGGCACCTGTAGAGAAGACAAGTACTCACCCAGTCTTTGGCAGGGCTGTCCTATAACCCTTTCCAATGGTGGGAGCCAGCATCCCCCAGCCTCAATGCAGCTGAGAGTCCAGAGTGGTCAGCAGGTGAAGAGAGAGGTGACAACAGGGCTTGGCTTTGGCCTTGAACTGACAAAGTTGTGCTCAACTCATGTGGCTTTGTTGGGCTTGACACCAGTGCCATGGCATGGCAGAGAGAAGACAATAATTTAGCCTTCTTACCCTTATTGTTTAATGTTTGGCAGATGCTCAGGGAATAACTGTAAATAGGAGGAGGAACAAAATTGCTGATGTATGTTTCCACCCATCCTTTTGAAAGGAATGGTCTTGCACAGCAAATGTTTAATACTGTGCTCTAATGGTGCTCTTATACTAATAGGGCAATGTGAATGAAAAGGGCAGCACAAGAAAGAAAACAGGAGCAGCGAGCAGAGGTAGTGCACATAACATCATAGCGGTCTGCTGTGCTCAGAGGGCTTTGCTCAGGTGCTGGGGCAGCACTCAGGGAGGATGCCTGAGGGTTTTTCTTTCCCCTAAAGTCCTCTGGGTCCTGCCTGACCTTGTCCCTTCTGTTCTGGCTGCATAAAAGGAGGATCCATTATTCCCCTCATCCCCACCTCCCTCCATCATGTGGTTGGGCAGTGCTGCCCCATGGAGCTCTGTTAGAAAACATGCCCTGCACTGAACAGTCCACAGTACTCTGCTATTACTAAAAAAACATTTATATTATATTCTGTCTCCTGTGTCTTTCATAAGGGAGTTTTTACGTGTCACCAGAAAATACTGGGTAACACACTTTATTAGCCTCATGATACTGTGGCCCATCAATACTTGTCGAGGCCTGATGAGATCATGCTACGATTGTTAATCAGAGCAAAGGAAGAAGGAGGAGTAGTGGGAAATACCTTTAGGAAAGAATCAATTAGAGAGAACAGTACTGCAGGTAAGCATGCAATGTGTTTTCCAGTGTGAAACAGCAGGCAGCTGCTCAGCCCATCACTGAAGTTTAAACATAACTTTCATTTAATAACAAACATTCCTGTATTCAAGGAGAGAATAAATACTGCGTTAGCAGAATATGCTTGTGATCAGTGTGTGGCTCTTTCAACCAATATCAGCCTCCTTAAGATCTGTTATTTAGGAAAGTACTCGGGTGCATAGCTGGCTTGAAACAGATGGAGTGTTGTTGGGACAGTCTCATTTATTCTTTGTTAGACTAAAAGGTTTCAGCTTCAAAGACCTTGCCCAGCACAGTTCAGGACTGATAACTCACTTGGAAAGGTGCTCTTGACTTGGGTTTTTTCTCTTCAGTGAGGACTGGTTTCCTGGAGAGAGAGGTGAATTATTTTTACTTCTTTTCATCTTCTTAAAAACTCAGAGCAAAGGTTGAATGCCAAAGTGATCTGGGTGTCACACAGGTGAGGTGAAGGGTGTGGCGAGATGGTGTCACCAGGCAGTGATCACCAGGATGTGTTTAAGCAGTGTGGCTCCAGGTGATATTTGGTTTTCAAAGCCCACTATTGTTGCTTGATACTGATAGTGCACAGTTCCTCTCTGATGTATTTTTCATCCTGTCCAGGGTCAGAGGAGAGTAAAGTTTTTTGTGACAGAACAGTGAGATTTAGTAGTCATATGACTTTTCTTGGGCTGCAGCAGAGGTCTGCAGCTCTAGTGCTCACCTCTCATCCTTCCAAATCCTTGCTTGAGCTCCTAGGAGGACCCTTTATGTTTTGGTCAGTGTGAAAAGCCCAAGATACTTTGATGACAGCTTGGGTGAAAACCACGGAATTTACACAGCCTGTAAATTTACATACCTGGCTAAGAATGAGACAAGGTGTTCACTGGTTCCCATCCCTCCAAGTAATGCAGTCCAGGCTGATGACAGATGCCAGGCTGATTGCTCAGTGCTACCAGTCTAACCAGCACTTTCTCTGGTTTAAGAAGTAAAAGTATCTGTTGCTCAGAGACTCCTTGATGATTTGGTGCCAAGTGGAGAATTTCAGGAAAAATTGAGGAAAGAATCAGATCAGACCCTTGTAAATCACACTGGCAGAGTGCTTGAAACACATCTCCCTACACTTTTCCAGAGACACAAATGGGAATGAATTTTGCATGGCTGGAACCAGCCATCTTTTAATAGGAGAAACCTAGAAATCCTATTGCATTATTAGTACAGCAACCTCCTACTCTATTAATTTGGATCCTAGAGCATTCCTGTTCAGAAAAAAATGGATGCTTAAGAGTCCTAGTAGAACAAATACAGAAAAATAAGCAGTAAACAATAATACCTCCTTAAACAGCTGACTATTTCAGAGTCCCCAGAGTTATTTTAGGAAATTCTCATAGGCAACCCTTGATCTGATCTATGTCAGCACTTCTGAGAGATTTCCTAAGGACTCTTGGCAGAAGATACCTCATCCGTGGTTAATAAGGTCTCTATCTTCACAGCACAGTGAATGCTCTTATGAATGTTGGACACAGCACCAAACGTGGGGCTTTCATTAGAGGGCAGGATTAGGTTGGGTTTTTTAGTGTATTTCTCCAAGTTTAAATTAAATACATAAGCTCAGTAAATACAAAGAGAGCAAGAAATCTCAAAAACAAAATTCCAAGTGATAAAAATCCCACACCACTAAAACAAACAAAACAACAGAACAACCACAAAACAGAAAAAAACAAGCTCTAGAAACCAGAGGGCAGCAATCACGAATCTGTAGATGTTTTCACAAGCCAAACATACTTAGTTTTACTAAAAGGCACCTTCTTGAACTACTGACCAAGGGAATAGAAATCAGAGCATCTCAATGAGCTGAAGATACATTTGCCTGTGACCCCTAGGAGTTGCTTATCTTGCTGTGTATCTGTACTCTCACCTGCCCTAAAAAGAGCTGGGACTCTGCATTTAACAGTAGCAACTTCATTCCATGTCTTTTCTAGAGCAGATATAGTCAAAAGCATTTCTGTGCAAGTCCTGATGTATTTGAGGACTGCACTGGGTACAGGGACCACAAAGCTGTTTAAAAGTATAAATTTACTGTCCATTAATTACCACAATTCCAGAAGGTCCTATGATTTTTATTTTTTTTTTAGTGGATATTAGGTACAAGAAAAAATCTGTGAAATAAAATACCAATCTGCTTTACTGTGGGCAAAATTCTGTGTTCAGCGTTTATTCCTATGTGTTGTAGAACTATTCCAATTAACAGTGCATCTGATAAATGGGAAAAAAAGTCCTAAATACTCCACTTTTGGTGGAACATTTCAGTTCAGAAGGGACCATTAGATCATGCAATCTCATTTTTGTTTATTAGGGGGCTTTCTATTTAGTCTAGCTATACTTGTGTAGGGCGCAGTGGTCGCTTTGGCTAGAGAACACTTGCTTTGACTTAACTATATCTTCCAGAAATGTTCTCTAGCTTAATTTGAGGACATGGGCTTAGACACTAAGCATTCTGCCTGCCCACATGCAAATCCTATATATCTCTGCCAGGTTGATGGGAAGAGAACTCTTCAGTAAGTCTGAGCAGGGCCAGATCCTGGAGCAGCCAGCAAAAAGGAGAAAATTTTTCTAAACCCATTTGCAAACAATTTTCACTAAACACTTCCGTAAACCTTCTGGGCTCTGTAATTCAACACTGGCTTTGAGCTCCAGCCTTTTATTGGCAGTGTATCTTGGCTTGAACTTATGCCTCCAATGTTAAAAGCCAAGTTTTGAAAATTAAACTGTTGGGTTGACTACGGGTTAGATACACCCTTGATCCAAGTACAGCAGTTTTTGAATCTGTTTGTACTGATTTACAATGAAATCAGTCTTTTTTTTTTTTTTTTTTTTTTTTTCAGTTTTTCCTCTTTTTCTGTAAGAATAAATAATAAAATCTGTTCATTTAAACTGCTTTTCTTTCTATTGAATTCTGGAGTCCTTATGGACATACGTGGCTCTGACTGTTGTAAGACTGGTGTTTCCAGTGCTTTCAGGTAATTCCCTCCCCCAGTCCATCTCATGGCAAATGAGTTTTTGCTGTGAGTAGAGCAAAAGGTGATGAAAACAAACGAGAGTGTGCTATGGAGACATACTTTAGGAATCAGGTAAAGATGGAAAGAGTGAAGAGCAAAGACATCATTCATATTCCTCCTGATCAGCAGTGAGGAGGAATGAAAGCTTTTTATTTAGATCTTGCAGTTTACTTGTCACGGGCAAGAGAACCTGGTGAGATAAACTAGTTTTGGATTTAATACAAAGAAATCTTCACACAATTTTGTTTATTACCTGTGGGCCTCATGTGACACCTCACTCTTGTGTTTCCATGTGTTCTGCTGTTGCTGTACGCTGACATTCACTTTTCATTTTGTCCTTCTCATGGACAAGAGGTGATCTCTCTGTTCCCAGCTCTCAGGGCTACTGAGCATACTGGCAGTACATTGGACTTCCTGTGCCCTTAAAATAAAATGCAGACAGGAGGCAAACAATGAAAGATTTTCCACCTGTGTCTGGGATAAGGGCAATTTAAAGCAAACAGAAGACATATGTATGTATGAAATATGTATATGCTTGTCCAGATTTTTTTTTTTTACTGGCTTGTGTTACTCCCTTCATTTTTGCCTGTCTAATAATACAATACCCTGTTAGTTTAAAGCTAACTTAGGAAACTATGCAGCATAAGGGACTCATAACTTTGTATTCTTCTGGGAACTTGCCGACACACTCAAAGTGTTCCCACAATAAGGTGGACTAAGTGTTTGCTGGTGAGACATCATATGGCAGCTTTGAGATGTCTATCACTCACCATACCAGTTTTCTAATTTTTTCCTTACAATTCACTATATCTCTTGGGAAAGTTTACCTTAGAAGACTATTGTGGGAGTAGAACGAATTGTTTTGGTCTGGTAAATGGAAATGTGAAGTTTTGATCACTTTCCTCACCCTAAATACCACAGAAACTCACCTCACAGAAACTCAGCACAGCTCTCCTGTCAACCGTCCTCATCAACCAGACAGGTGCTGCTCTACTTTTGCACTCATTTAATCCAGGACACGTTTGCATTTCTCATTAATTTGTCAGCTTCCATTTGGAGAGCATTCTTTCACAAATACTTGCAGGGGCTGTGCCTAATAGGATCATTCAGGCAGCTGTTGACCATAGTGTCCCAGGGATGGGAATACATCCTTGGAGAAAGCTCATGCACCTTTGAGTGTGCACAAACTTGTGCACTCCTCCTCACACACCCCTTCTTTCCTCTGCTCCTCGGAAACCTACAGGGGCACACGTGGCCTCAGTGCATGTGCTGTGCTAGGATGTCACCGAAGCTAAAGTTTAACTTCCTCGTATGAATAAAACTAATGGTGGTATTTAAATACAATAAAAACACGCCGAGCTTCACTGCCAAGTTGTGCAAGGTCACATTGCAATGTGTCGGCTGTAAAGATTTCTGAGGAGCCTGTTTTCTTGAGTAATAGCAGTTGGAGAAATGCACTTATCTGAAGAATGAGACTGTTATAGGTTTCTGTAAATCAAACCCTAGCCAAAGAGCAGTTCCTTAACATCCATTTTCCACTCCAACACTTTGACTGTGGCACACACACTGGGCTAAATCCTGCCCAGCTCACACAAGCAGCCCACTCAAATTGATGCCAGCGTGACCAGCCCTGTGTAAATGTAGGAGATAGCTCAAGTGACTCCACGCAAGCAGGAATAGTAGGGTTTGCTGCTCTCTGTTCACAAATACTGGAAGCAGTACCAGTCCCAAATTTCTCTTCTAGGTGGGCTCAAGCCATACAGGGTTGCAGATAAACCAAGCTCGTGGGAAGTAATGTAAATCTGGTGGACTGAAGTATAAAAAAGCAGTGGATCCACAACTGCCTCCTTTTGGGGTTCTATCACCCCTCCTGCACTCTCAGGCAAGGCACACCATTAGTGGGTGTCCTTGGGGTTCACAGTGAGTGATCGCTGAAAGGTCTTCAAGGTGCTTTTGAGATGGCTGTAAAGTACTTTTCCCTTTAAATTTCCTCTTGTGGTTGCCACTGTCAGGGAAATGAGGCTCCCATCCAGCACAGCTTCTTGCCACAGGTGTGCATGAGACTGGCTCAGCTTCCTCCTGTTTGGGGAATATTTGGGCAGGATAAAGAGAGCTGCTTTGGGGAATCCCCCCTTGTGCAGAGCTCCCAGAGCAGTAGGTGTCAGCGGGGAGGTGGTGTGACGGGGTCCAGTGTGAGCCCCCCATCTGGGGAGTGGGAGCTCGCCCGCGCATCCCGCTGCTCCCGGCACGGCACCCAGCGCTGTGCCGCAGCCTGCGGGGCTGCCTCCTGGGGCAGCCCTGCCAGCCAAAAACACAGGCATCTGCAAGGGGCTTTTTTACAGATTCTATTAATCGCCATTATTCACAGGAAGCCTTAGAAAAATCTAACACTGCATTCACTTCTGAGGTATAATGGATGTAAAGTCTTTTTTTTTAAATCATTTTAATGCGATCATTTGTTGGGCCTTAGGGTAAAATTACATTTCACAGCTCCCTTGTTCCCATGCTATGTTAAAAAAGAGATTGATGTCTGAAATTTCAACTGTATTTGTCTTACGAATTTGTCCGACTCCCTGGAGAATAATTGTCTCATATCATTTGAAGGCTGGTAATTCCTTTGGAATGACCTCTGTGTTATAATTACAGCAAGAGTACTAGCATGTAGCTAGGCAAAGTGAAAGTTAATGTTCTTGGTTTCTAGCTTTGTTATTTTTATTAAACTGTTCCCCTTTAAAAGAAATACCTGGAGATATGGACTCTTACTCAAAAGGGCTTTTTGCAGATAACACAAAATGTCGTTTTTCCTGCAAAACACTTACATGCATTAACAATTATCTGAAGGTTGCAATGTATTCTTAAAGTCATGTGTTTTTCTGGAATATATTAGAAGAATTGGAGACTTCAACATGTCATTTGCCTCAGGATTATTTATTTTATCCCACTTCAAATGTTTTGAAATTTTTTGAATATATATTCAGCCACGGCTCACGTCGTTTTTCTATCATGATATGGGATTGAACTGAGAATAACCTAAATATACCTTCTCCTTAGGAAAGAAAATCCTGCAGAGCTGGGAAGAAATCTGGAGAAAACTGGTGAGCAGATCAAAAGGCATAGAGAATTAGAGATACACTTGCAGAAGTAACGAGAAAGAGGATGCAATTTGGCATCCAGCTTTGTCCTGTTTGTGTTGGTCCCTGTGGACCACCAGCCCTGAGTCTGAGCTGTACTGGGGCTGCATGAGGGGGTGCAGAGGGAAAACCCTCCCTGCAGCCCTGGGGGCACTCTCACTGAAGTGCAGGCACTGGGATGTAGAATTACTGTTACCATTACAACGATTTACATGCTCAAATCCTGTCTGCCTCAGCAAGGTGATAAATACCTCAAAATATTATACATTATAGGGCCTATTCTATTCTTGATTTACAGGGTCAATTGCCTATACTAACCTCTCTTAATGTTGGTGGGAATTTATTTTATAAATTTTCAGCACACCCAGAAAGGACATGGGAGTTAATCTGTCGTGATTATTCTCTCTAGGGGCAGGACCAGCATCTTAATTCCCCCAGCCATAGTCCTTACGCACATTTTTGGGTGATATTTGAAGGTAAAAATGTGGTTTGGTGAGTGGGATGGGACTGCATGCTACATTTAAAAAGAAAACACAGACTCTGCTTAATCCATTTACGGCATTAGAGTTCTTACATGGGAAAATTTATCATTTGTTTTACTAATAGCTGAGATATTATTAGTATTTTTTTAGCCTCTGCCCACTGTGAAACTACAATATCTTATAGTGGATATCCATTATTTATTAGTGGATAGGTTTTCATACAGGTTATGGCCTTAGACCAACCCACTTACAGCTCTGAAACATTAAAGCAGCCGATCTTCATTATTAAGAGATGCATTACTATAACTGTTTAATAATGACTAAAAAAAAGTAACACTCCATCTTTTGTATTCTCTTGGACAATGTCCTTGCTCAATGTCCTTGAGCAATGTCATCTTTTGTCTAGTGAGTGCAAAACCAAAACTGAGACTTCTGAAACCAGCTGATGAATCTTAAGGAACAGTCCTTGCTCTTGTAGGCAACAAGAAAGTTTTGATCTGTGTTCCAGCAGTTGAGTTAATCTCTATTTTTTCTTCATATTTTCTGATAATTCTAGAGGGCTATGCCTAGTTTCCAACCTAGTAATGACAGTATATAATTTCACATTTTTTGGCTGATTTAAAACATATATGCTTTTTTTTTTTTAAACTTAACAAGAGGAGGGGCTCAAATTCGTGTCATAAATGGCCTAGAACACTCACAAATGTATGGGCATAAAGTCACTAAAAATAAAGCTTCCCTAAGTTCTTTTAGTTAAATGACTGGATATATTTGTAAAGCAGTCTTGCATGGAGGCAGTATGGTGACAGAATTAAAGGAAAATGAGAAACTTTGTTGAAGCCTAATGAGAATTAATGTTTTGGCCATTGAACTTGATGGATATGTTGGAAAAATAGTTAAAGTGCTTGCTGTGTTAATGTCAGCTGACATAACAATTGTTTCCAGAGAACCAGACTTCTGAATCCTCATATAAAGCACTGGGGAACTTGAACAACACAAAAGAATGTAAGGTTTGGAGAGAATGGGGGCAGGGAAAGGAAAGAAAAACATTATATAAGTTTAGCTACTTCCAGCACATTTCTCCCCATTGAAATAATGAACATAAGGGTGTCTCAGCAGTAGTCCAAGCCAAGTTTGGAGAGAGCTTGAAGACTGCTATCTTAAGCATAAGAACCATCCCATGCACTTACCAAAGAGTCTTTAATTCATGTTTGTAGTCCTGCATTGAAATGAAAAATGGGTTTATTGGATGAAAGGTAATAATGACCTTGGGGAAAAAAACTAAGCTCTTGACTAGCTGAAAACTGCTCTCCTCACTGAACTCAGAGGAGCCAAATGCAGTGCTCAGAGCCTGGTGCTGTGCGTGCACAGCAGGGAGGCAGAAAGACAGCCCTGACCTTTTTACACAGCACAAGCCCACCACTGTCCTGCTCAGTGGAGATGGGGGAAACAAGAAGTATCTTCAGTGGCTGCAGCCTTGGACCCAAACTCTCCATTGCTCTGAAGTTTTCAGTCTTCATCTGTGCTGTGCTTCAGCACCCAGGCATCAGCCATGCCCTGTGGGTCCCTGACAGATCCCAGAAATTTCACACGCTTTGCAAACTCCTCTCTGCAAGGGAATTTAAAATTATTTTTTTCCCCCTAAGTGCATCATACAATTCAAGATGCTACAGAGAAACTTTATTTGGTCTGGATCAACTGGTGTTTGAGCTGGCAACTGGTCCCACAAAGGTTCTCTGCCATAGTTATCATGTTGCATACACTCATTAACCTCCCTGTATAAAATAATGAGTAGAACATGCACAATGTTACCAGTTTTTTGTAAGTTCAAAATCCAGAAGTACACAAAAACCACCGGAGGAATAGTTTACAGCATTGGGGTAGATTGGAGGACACATCTATTACAGTGCCAGAACCAAAAAAAAAAAGCATTTTCATTCTGAAGAAAGATGTCTTCATTCTCACACAACACATGCGCAAAATAATATCCTGATGGTTTCCCATGGACTGGAAACTTACCAGTGAAAAATGAAAAAAAGATATACTATCTCTACCTTCTCTCCCTCTCACATTTTCTGAAGCCATGTAGAAGCCTCTATCCCATTTGTTTGGAATTGTTCATGTATCAGGGCTGTGAGTGGATCTAAACTACATATTTTGTCCAAAGAGGAGCTTTGTAGCTCTTGCCTCAACTCCAGTGTTCAGCTCTTGTGATCCAGCACAGCTGAGAAAGGGGTTTTAATGGAATGACCCTAGGTTCCCAGCCACTACTGGAGCTGTGATAGTCCAGATTGTTGTCCCAGTTTATTTCAGTGACTGCCAGAGGCAGCTGTGAATCATTGTGAAGAACAGTATGTCCTTACTGCATTTTTTTTGAAAAGCCTGACCTAGTGGGGGCAAGTTCTTCATTACAGACTTAAAATTTAGGTTTTACAGTTCTCCTGGTCCCCATAGAGGACAACCCTGTAGGCTGCTATAAGGCACTTCCATCACTTTCTAAGTAGCCAGCTTCATTCTCTAAAATGCTTAAATACCCACACATTGTGTTTCACAAGAAAACGGCTCTGGTTATTCCAATCAGCATATAAGTTTTTTGGTCATGTTTCTAGAAAAGCAAGAGTGGTGACCCTGGTAACTACAAGCCTGTCAGTCTCACTTAAGTTACTGGTAAAATCACAAAGATTCTTCTGGTAATTGAAGAAAAGTGCCTGAAAGACATTATTGTCCTGCTCTGCTGCGCACTGGTATGGCCTTACATGCAGTTTTGGACACTACAACACAAAAAAGACATTGAGCTGTCAGAGAGTGTCCAAAGGAGGCCATGAGGG
>JAODKT010002242.1:195120-277620 GCA_027576195.1 Cossypha heuglini
TCTTTCTCTCTTTCTCTCTTTCTCTCTTTCTCTCTTTCTCTCTTTCTCTCTCTCTCTCTCTCTTTCTTTCTCTCTTTCTCTTTCTTTCTTTCTCTTTCTTTCTTTCTTTCGCACTTACTTCTCTTGCACCAGATTCACCATCACCCCCTTGCCTCTTTCCTGGCATGTTTTTCCTATGAGGACCCCAGCAGGACCTTGGGATTAGGAAGAGAGAGAGACTGACCAGTCCTTCATACTGTGAGTAGTGTTTGAATGTGCTTTCTGCAGTTCCAGCAGCAAAAGAAACACCAAAATTCCAGGAAAATGAGAACTATATCTTCTCAATTAATTCCTTTGCTTCTGTCTTCTTCAGTGTCCTTATTAGGGAGTGGGATTATTTGGGAACAGCTTTCCTGGCAAGGACAAATATTACTGTAATGATGCAGCTATACTATTCCTTGGCCTCATGGCTAGTGAATTTCCATTTCTTTTACCATATCCAAAACACGCCTAATTTGATCACTTCTTTACTCTAAAAGATATTTGCAAATGATCCTGATGTGATATTTATGGAGAACTCTTCTTTATTCTGTTAGGTTTATCTGAAAAAGAAATATAAGCAGTGAATAAGGTGCAAATGTTTTTGAGAATAGCCTTATGGAATGGTAATTAAATTATCCAGTAGAGATGGTGTGTGCGTTCCTTTGCACAGTGAAATTTTGTTTTTTGATCACACTTTTCATGAATAGAAGATGTTTAAGTGCCACCAGTGTTACCATGCGATTCACTATACTTGTGGTACCACAGGATGATGAATTCAGGCATATCTGCTGGGAACCAGGCATTATCAAGAGGATTTCACAGAGGAAAACTAATTATTTAAAGGAGCAGCTGAAATGTATTTCTGTTCTGAATGTCCCCTAGAGCCTGGCTAGTAGGGACATTCAGCCCATAAATATGGACTAAACTCTATTTTCATAATTGATTTGCAGTACATCTTTAAGTGCTAAGGAGGCCAGGTGGTTCAGCAGTGACTGCAGCTTGATTCCTGTACAATAAAGAATCTGTGCATGCTGCTCTCAGGCAAGTTATACCATGGACAGTTGAGGCCGATAGGAATCCACGTAATAATTCTCACTCCATCATTTTCGAACATTAGTGACTTACAGGTCCTGATCTTAGTTCTGAATTTGCCTTCGTTTTCATTGATTTTGTGGTATATCTCATGCCCACTGCAGTAAATTACTGAGATCATAAATGATGACTCATGAAGCCGAGAGTGAAGTCAATGCCATTGGGGTGAACAAAATTAATGGATGCTGGTGGATGATCTTTGTGCTTTCCTGTATCTGTTGTTTGAACCTTTTCATTGCATATGGGCCTTAGGAAGCCTGGGGATGTGATCATGAAAAATAGCTCCATGGCTCAGAGTTTTCTTGTACCTCAGTAAATGAGCAGTGGGCTGAGGAGAGAATTTCAGTCATTTTTAAAAACTTCTCTATTTCTTAGGTAACAAGGTGATGCTGATATAGTAGTTCCAGGATTGTGATCTTTATAGCATTAGGCAGAAATTGACATAACATTACCTAAGAAAGTTATAAACTTCCAGCAGCATAAGGTTCACCTATATTTGGAATATTTTTCTCCTTTTTCAGGGTGGGAGGGAAGAATTCTTACTGTCATATTTATTGACAGTACTGCTGAGGCAATCTTGTTGCCCAAAAGCCTGGCATTATCTTTCCTTAGGAGGCCAAGTCACTCACAGCAAACAATAGTGGACCCTTTGAGAAATGCTTTGCATATTGCTTAATACACACATTGGGAAAAATGTTTCCACTAGAGAATCTTTTTAAGGAGGAAAATGTAGTCCAACTGGGAGCAAAGGAGCTCACATGGACTTAAAAAAATAAAGGGCTCTTTGATAGAATTAAACCAGCTGTTACCACAGACACCACAGAACAACATCTCTGGTCACATGATGTGCAGCAATAGAGGTTGCATTAATTTGCAGTTCAGTGACTGCAAAGTAACCATCAGTGTTTGGATGGCTGTGCTCCACTGACACAGACACAAGTCAGCATTTGCCACCATGGATGTGATGTGGATCATTCATGATCCTCGTCACATCAAAAGACCCTTCCAGAAATGATGCCCAGTTGTCTCCTGTCAGTGTCAGTGTCCCTTTTGTGGAGAATACTGGGTTTTTAAGTACTGCAAGGTCAGTCAGAAGGCTCCTAGACATGTCTGCACCCAGCAGGGGCACCACACGAAAGTAGTCCCAAGAACAAAAAATCTGATGTTCAAACACAGAAACTATTTCAACTAAGCATGAACAATACCTGAAAGAAGCAGACTGGGAACTGAAATTACATCATTCCTTGTTGCTTTTGGCATTTTGATGTTGCCACCATTGCAGTGGTCAACAGTGAACAGCACTTGAATGGAAAAGTACTTGGTCACACAGTGACCCCTCTGATCAAATACAATGCCAGTGCAAGTCTTGGGATTTCCAACATTATAAGCCATATAGAGAAACATTGTTACAGAAAACTTGCCAAATCTAAAAGGCCTTTTAAATTCTCAAATAAAAAGCCTAAGAAATTTATGACTGTGTTGCTAGATGTGGAGGCCAAGTAAACTCACAATGTTGATCTTAGTTGTGTTTAAATTTCTCCTGCCTTCTGGTACTTTGAGCTATAGTGGAAAGAAATAATTTACTTCTAGCAGCTTTAAGCATTTGGAAACACAGGGGCAACATGGAAGAGCATTAAAAACATAAATTAAGTGGTACAAATGGTCCCAGAACTGGTGTTGGGTGCCTTCCCTCTCAGACACTGCAGATCTACAGTGACGTGTGGGCACATTAAGTAAAAGCCCCTGAACAAAATGCACCAGCCTTTGGGTTACTGGCTTTCAATGTCAGGCTCATTTAAAACTCCATTGCAAGCAAACAAATAAACACAAACGTTGAGCTTCTAACCCTGAAGTTCCTTGCTGTAAACATGATTGCCTTTGTTAGGCAGTTGATATTCAAAGTTTTATCAAAGTTGATATTCTTTGTTTATCTGTATATATTCATCCTTTTTGAACATGGTTACATTTGGAATATGGAATATAGAATGCAGTCTTCCTCTTCTTGGGCTTTTAATTGCTCTGCAAGTTTCACGTTTAGGAAAGAATCTATTCAGCTTTTCACCCTATTAGAGATGAGAGGTTACAGAGGGCTCCTGGAGCCCCCAGAGCAGGGCAGCTGAGCAGTGAAAGTGCAGTCCCCCTCTCCAAGGCAGGATATGCTGGATGAAATCTCCTGGAGCAGAATAGCAGTCATCCATCTCCTTTGGAAAGGTTTTGGTTAAAGGAAGCTTATTTTTCATTCCTTTATGGTGCATTTGATTTTAAATGCAGGGTAAAGATTGTCAAAAAGCCCCAAGTACTACTGTGTGTAAGAACAGTCAGATGATCTATCACGTGGAAGATTACCTTGATTTAATGCAAGGCAAAATGCAGTTTGTTGAACTCAGGGAAAAATTAAACACTTATCTCAAAAGTAAGTTTAATGAAAAAATTATGTGTGACATATGCATATTCCAGTTAAGATTATTAAACTTAGACAGTAAGATTTCCCGGTAGAAATTTTCTCTCTTGTTTTAACAAGATCTCAACTATATCACTTTTTTCCCTTACCTTTGCACTCTCTTTTCACTCTGAAAAATCTGAATCCTTTGAAGAAGAAAGAATTAATAAAGATTAGGGAGAGAGAGAATGAGGGTGAATGCCTGCACGTGTACCTGGACACACACAAGGAAGAGAGTGTGTCGTCCATGAGTTACACAGATCAGTAAGACTATATGCTGCTAGAGACACTTATTAAGAAAAATATTATAGGCAAAAATAATATAAAACCATAATGTCTTAAATCTGGTCTAGATCTTCAGTTGTGTTCAATGTGATTAAACCATCTCTTGAAATCATTACAAGTCATGCTATGTTTCCAAATGTGAAAACATTTAATTTTTATGCAATCAGGATTTTTTCATGTTGCTTTTTTTCCTACCTTTCATTTATTTTCTTTTTTATGCCCCCCCAAAAAACCAAAAGATATTTTAGCTTGAAACAGTATGTTTCTCTTTCCTCATTGTAAGTCCTTGGTTTTGTACTAGACACAAGACCTGAGCAAAAAAATCTATGCAAGAAAAAAATACACTTTACTCTCTGACCAAAATTTCATGTGATTCTGTCCAGAAAAGATTAGTTGCTGAAGTTTTATTTTTTTAATGTAATGAGATCTAGTGTTTTTCTTTGTTTTAGTACAGAATGACTGCATTCTTCAGTAGCAGAGACTATTATTATTAGTTTATTCCATTTCTCATGATCAGTCTATTAAAATGCTTGATTATGGTTAGGCAGAATCACAGGCACATTTTATTTTATATTGAAGCTGAATAATTTTTCTGAAAGTTCACTGGCTGTGTTCTCTGAACAAGAATATGCTGCCTGCAAAAATAGATCAGTGAGGAAAGAAAAGAGATTTGGTGAGGCTGTGTTTATTGTTCAATAAATCACAGTCACTATAAGTGACCTGCTGACTTCAAGTTCTTTAGGTCAAGGAACCCTTTGCTATTCTGCAACTTCACCTCTTTGCTGAGCCTCTTAATCAAAAGTGTAAAGCCAGAAAGAACATCAAACAATCAAGAGCTGGATGATTGGATTGGTTATTTTAAATGACTACAGCTATGGTTGTGACAGATTTGAGGATAGATTGCATCATCTCAGCCTCACTAAGTAGGTTGAATAGGTTGAGCATTTTGTGAAAAAACAGCTCCCCTTCCTCCAAAAAAAAATTTACATGAAGCCATCCCTCAAGGTACTTTGACAATTAATTTACTACACATGTAAAAACTGCGGGGATTAGAAAAAATTTCCAGTATAGTGACACCTCAGCTTTGCTGTAATAGAAATTAAAGATATTTTTTAATGTCTTTATTAACATATATTTGCTGTGCTTTTTTATTCAGGCTTATATCCTGATTCAACCTGGTAATTTGTATTGGTTCCTGTGATTTTACCTGTGCTGTTAATGACACATTCAAATATGAGAGGGCTACAAACAAAATTAAGGCACAAAGAGATTAAGATTGATGCAGATTCCCTTTCTCTTCTGCAATTTCTGAGACGTGTGATCTCCATGATAGCAAACATCACAATAGAAAACAAGGTAAAATGAAAACCATCATCTGGATCATTACCATGGGATTATTTTAGATGATGAGCCAATAACATAAAGGAAGCTATGCTGCCTTTTACTGAGGTGGAAGCAGATCTGAAGACAATCTAGAAGTAGCATGCTTCTAGTATGCTACTTACTGAAGCATCCATGGGACTGCTATGGGATTCTGTGGGCAAAGAGCCTTGTGCTTGAGCTGTTGGCAGAAAGGGAGCTAACTTTATTTAACACAGGAAAATCCTAATCTAGAAAGATGCCAGCAAAGAAAGGAGATGGAAGAAAAAAGCCACACAAGGCTCAGAATTTTTCCATAATCTACAGTATAACTTGTTAATACATATCATGTGCACAATGCATTCCCTCCATTAGGACTTAACCTGGGGTGAATTAAGGCCATATGACCATTCAAAGCTGATAAATAAAAAATTAATTATTTTTGCAGCCACAGTAAAAATAAAACAATGATTTTAAAATCAGCAATATTACTCAAAAGCTTGCATAGAAGAACCAGCTACTAAACTCTACGGAGAATCATGATCCCTGGTATAAAAGTGTTCATAATTTTTTGCTTTAGTAATTAGGTCTAGACAGGAAGCTTCTCCTGAAATATTTTTTGATGAAAATGAGCTCTTGAAGAGAGGAATCTTGCACAAATCAGCCCATTTTATAGAGATATTTTAGATTATTTTCCCCTGAAATTTATAGGAGATATTTCTCTCTTCTTGTTTCTTCTCTCTTATTTTTTCTCTTTTTTTCCACCACTTCAAGAAAACCCTTTACTTTTCTAGAGAGCAAATTCCGAGAGCAAAAATGAAAAACAGTCTGAAAAATCTTTACTGATAATGTGCCCTTGAAGGAATCTCTTTCTCTAGGAGCTCTACTATAAACAGAGAGCAAAGCAGAACCAGGAGGATGAAGGGCAGACACAGTGTGGTTCTAAACTTCCTTCAGAGCTTAAATGCCCCAGGTCTGCTTACCTCCCAAAAAAGGGGAGTGCACACACTCTCCTACCATTAGCTTTTAAATAAAAACAAGCTCAACAAACTGATGTTAGTAGCCAGATACTGCTTTCAGTTGTGTCTGCCTATGGTCATGGAACATACATCTTTGTCACATAAGCTATTCCAAAAACTGAGATGGGAGTTCCATGGTGCTGTTATCACGGACTGGTCAGACACTACTGCAGCACTTCTTTGTGCAGAACTACGGTGCAACTACTATTACAGCAATATCTTATCCCCACTCTTGAGGATTTTATGCATAAGCAGAAGAAATTTGCTTTATATATTTTAAAGAAAAAAAAAATGAAAAAACAAGGAGAAAATTAAGAGAGACCCAAACAAACATACAGACATTACAAATATGGCTCAGTGTATGCATTTATTGCACTCTTTTTTTTGCTTGATAGAAAGTATTTTTCTAATGAAAATTTTAATTTACTGCATATATAATTACTGTTATGCCATGGGAAATACAGAAAATGATTGCCCTGTTACAAGGCTAATAAAAAAGAAAAAAAGCTAAATAGCTTCCAGAAGAATTATTTGATCTCTGTAGTGTGTGCTTTAGGCTAAAATGTTCTTGGCTTCCTAAAAAAAAAATAAATTCCAGGTTGAAAACTCTGCATGACTATTACAGTTTGACTCATTCTATTGAGGCTAAGATTATTAAAAAAATGTATTTCTGTGACTTGTTGTGCCAGTATAAACAAATACAAGTTCCTTCCCTGGTCATTTGCAAACTTATTTGGAGAAACTCTAGAGATGAGAAGAATGATTGAATGCAGTAATGTCAGAGGGGAAAAGAAAAATAGAAGTACAATAGATGAAAATTGTAACAGGCAAGATGGGAGGAGGGGAGAAGACTGAAGACTGGAAAAAAGTTTAAATCCATGGAGAAGTATTGGTAACATTCATCTGCTGTGGCTGGTGAAGACAACATTGGGGAGAAAGGCAGTGATGCAGCTACAGCTGTAATGGATGGCCCAGGCTTTACTAATGTCCTTTCCCTAGACAGCAGGTGTCTCTAAAGTTATGTTATCTGTAATAAAATTAGTTTAAATAAAAATTAAGGTTTAAATAAAAATTAAGGTCAATGCCTTCTTCAAATATAAGACACACTAAGTGTGAAGATTTTGATTCCTTTTGTGTTAGAATGTATGTTGCTCTTCCCTTCTTATGTCCTTGGACCAGTTACAACCATATTTGGTTATCTAGGTCTTCTTCACCATTAGTTTTCTGATGTCCTTATTTACACAGGTAGGAAATCACCTGTGGGGATGTTCAGATATCTGTGGTCATTGTGTTATGCCTACAAAAGTGATTCAGACTTAGAGCAAAGCAGCCACCTGTGGTTGTCCCTTGACTGGCTGCTCAAGGGTTGTCCTCAGGGCTGCCATTAGGAAATACGGAGAAAAAAAAATAAAGCCCCCATCTGATGCACAGGCTTGTATCATGTCTGATTTTTAGGGACCTAAATATTGTTGTGCAAGAGTTGGCAGGCGTGTTAAGCACCTTGCATTGTATTGCTTAGTCCAAAATGCTGCCAGATCCCCTGCAACCCCGGAACACGAGGCTGGCCAAGCTTGCTCTCAAAATGTTTTGCTTTTTAGCAAATATGAAAAGAACTAAGTCTGAGGAGGGGGAAATTGATGCTGAAGGTACATGGAGGTCAGAGTGCAGCTTCAACATCTGTGTGTCTTCAGATCAAGTGCGGCTTGGGTTTGTGGTGTTAAGAAGTCATCAGTCTTGTTCTAACTGGCAGAGGGTTTTGGTGTCAAGGAGGCAACCTAAGCAGCATGTGCAGTGACTTGGGTGCTGCTGGTGTCTTGTCTACTAGTTTGGGAGCATGTGTCCACTTTATTTGGACAAAAAAACATCAAAAACTAAACATTAAAACTGATGCTGTCTAGCTTTCCTGGTCTTTTGCTCTTTAGTATTTGATTCATTCTTCCTCAGATCTCAGTGAACACAATCAGAGACAAAGTAAGAAAGCAGCACACTGCTGGTCCTCAGTGCTGCTAAAAAAGTTCAGTAGATGAGTTAAAAGAAAAATATTAGCAGACCTGAGACTCACCCCTTCTAAATCATGCACCAAAGAGTTTCAAGGTGGTGGACCCCAGGACTTTTCTGTATCATAGACGGGGCCATCAGCCAAAGGACTCCTCTACCCGCCACCCCCTTCAGACGTTTGTGTCTCATTACCTCATGAAAGATTATGAAGGTTTGGTGATACAATCTCATATAGCATGACTCAATACAATTCTTATTAGAAAGAACTTTCCTCATATGTGTGGAAACTTGCCTTGAATGAATGATTATCCCTGCTACTTGTAAATAAGCAGGCAGTCTGCTGGCCGATTTGCCTGAGTATTTTCTCAAATACAGTAGTTTTGCACAATTGTTCCACCATGGTGGTTCTTGTGCTTATGTAAAAGGTCATATAACATGAAAAATGACAGAAACTGACATACTTTTTGCATACTCAAGTGATTTTTTTTCAGGTGGAACAAGGGGTAACTTAGTAAACTAATTGCTGCTGTTTGACACACACAATGGCAGTGAAATAATGCTGAAAAAGGCACTTTGCAGTAGAGCATGGTTACTGCTTTTAGCTATGGATTTAGAGTAACTTCTGAGGAATGAGTTCAGAGTCCACAGCAACTCTAAGTTTGAAATTCTGCCTTAGTCCACTAGATGGTGATCCTTTTAATCAGGATTCAGGTAACCAAAAATGACTGAAGCCATCAACCACAAAAAAGCCCAGCGCTCGAGTGGAAAGAATAGAAAAATTTGGTTATAATATGGCATGACTTACATCATAATCTATACAAAAGTATCCCAAAATACCTTTGAGAAATTGCTTGAGCAAAACTGCAGCATTTTCTCAGCAAGTGACTCAGTGACCAAGAAACCTAAACTTGATCTCATTCTCTTCTGACTGCAAGAGTTTGCAACTTACAAGCTGCAAATACCTTTTGGAAGCTGATAATGACAACTACAGCCAGGCATGCTGATTATTTGAGGCTACCATCAATGCATGATCATTCAAGCATATTTGATTTTCTGCAGATCACAGACAAAATTCCACATGTAATACTAACGTAAGACAAAGGCTCAGGGTACAGTAATAGAAATGTTTTATTAATCAAATATATTTACAATTCTTCATCTTCTTTTTGAATGTGTGCCTGTTATTTTCATTTAAACACAATGTAATCTTTACATTTGATATCACAAGAATACAGCTACATGCATGACTTAATTGGTCCTTTACAGTAAAAAAGAGGCAATTTTATGAAGTTTAAAAAATGCAAGCAAAGTGTTGATCTTTCTAATTACAGTGTCGTTATTATTTTCATTACAACACAGGACCCCTTCAGCATACTCTACATCTATAGGGTGGATTTATGGACTTTTTCAGATTGACTTGATGATGTTGAAACTTCCAAAATCTAGGAAGAAAAAAAATTTTATGCAGTCCCAGAATATTGTATTTTCTGGAAACTTATCCCCAGAAAGGACTAGCATGGAACAGAATACCATTCTAATTGTAATTTCTAAATAAATTAGAGCAACTTAACTACTCTTAAAAGCCATGAGGACTTGATTTTGGACATTCACCTATTTATTCGTTTGAAATCACACCATTTTTTCAGCTATAAGACAGCATCACATAATGCAATGGCACCATACCAAAAAATAAATATTAATTTAAAGGAGAGATAATGTTACCAAAAGTAAAATGCATACACATAATTTCTTGTAAATTTCTAGTATGTAATATGCTGAAATTTATATTATTCCAAATTCAGGTTTCATTCATGGGAAGAAAATCAAATTGTATTTAAAACTATCATCTTTAGGGGCTGTAAGTAGGTTTATAAAGGACCTAAAGTCTTTCTGAAAGGTATAACTCTATAAACATATAAAATTTAATTCCACACTGAAAAAGAATCAGAACCAGGCACAATTTTTAAATATGATTTCCAACATGTTCAGGGTTGGACAAAAAAAAAAAAAAAAATCAAAACCAAAAGCTTGTATTTTTTTACCAGACTACAAAACAGAGATGCCAAGTGCTTCAGAAATTCTGAAATGGCAGGCACATAATCACTACATTTAAAGATAATTGTATTACACTTACTGCTTCAGATTACTGTGTGCAAACACATATTGTATGCATAACAGACCTAAATGTACAGTTGTTCTGCTGATACATGAACTGAAACTCACTCAGCATTTGGGAAGCCCAGACTGGAACCGAATTCTGTTTAATCCAAACCTAGAATGTATTTCAGCTTGTTCAACGTTGTTTTTTCATTTGCCATGCTGTATCAGAATGCCAAATGTGGTGCTTGTGGAAACCCCACTATCAAATAATGGATTTTCACTGTATTGCTTTTGTATGCTGCCAAATCTACTGTGAAAATGCAATGCATAAAATAATACAAAAATTCAAATTGTTTTTAGGCATATGGAACAACATAGTGATTTACACTAGAAAGAATTATTTGGAAGGAAAGTAAAGTAAGTTCTGCAGACATACTACTCTAGTGCATTTTTTTAAAAATCCAGTACAATATTGAAACAATTGACCTTTATTTCACACCCATTCAGCAGAATATTTAGACATGTTTAAATGAAAACATACAAGTAAGCCTACCTGTAGTCAGCAGGGAACTTGCAACATCTGTAAGCACATACTTAGGTACTATTTGCACTACAGGCTTCAAATACAGTGGAGTGCTCTTCACTGCCACAAACCTCACCCCTGACCATAAGAGCATGGCTGGATAATGCAACAGCACAACTCACTGATCTAACATAGCTCACATTTGCTTTTCAGAGCATGACATTCTCCCACTTATTCCATTTATATATTTCCTGATCTCTTGTTCTTTTTTTAACTGTTTGCTTGCAGAAATAGATACTGTTCAAGTAGTTAACTAAAAGTTGGTGATCCACCAGAATGTTCCTTTACATTAAGTCACTTAAATAAAGAAAAATGTGAACTACCAGGCATGAGTGTCTGAAAGGTTCAGGATTTTATTTTGGTTTCTTCTGTTTCATTAACCTTGCTAGGAATAAAACAATGTTCAAATAGTCACCTTTAAGTTACAAGTCTTCCTACCCAGCTTCCCATGCTTCTTTGAACCTAAAAACAAACAAACAAACAAACACATTTATATAGTAGCTAAGAGTTTCTCATAGTTTTGAGGATAGAATCAGGCAGGTGACAGAATTGCTCACTCCCCATGCCTCTGCACTCAGAAATACAGCTGAAAACTCATAGGGATGAAGCTTCTTTATGAGATAATCTGGTGTTTGCTAGAACAAAGATAAAAAATCTTTTTTCCCCACAATAGTTTTTACATTTTTAATGGCCAAACATAAATACTCCTGAAGTAATTCCCTGCAAAGCTTTGGAAACTCCATATTCTGCAGTGTAGTTTTTACCATATAATAAATGAACACCATGCAGTATGGATGTCTTAGCTTTTAAACTCCTTTTAAATGCATTTGAATTTTACTGTAAGCTCTTTTTCTGCTTGAGCTCTTTGCAGAATTCATAAATGGTCTGAACCTGGTGTTAAATTTGTAGCTGATTCTGTCTAGCCCTTTACAGAACTGGATACTTTATTCTCTACATATTTAAAGTCATCCCCAAAAATGTGTTTAAAATATCTAATATAATCAACTGAGCCCTTATGAGCCACTCAGCACTTCAGTTTTGGTGCAAAACTGAATTATTCTGTTTTAATCCCCATATTCTCCACAATTTTATTTTGCAGTTTTACCTTATGATAAAGCATGACCTCAGACTGTTTAGGTTTTTCTTCTTCGTGGTTGTGATTTTGCTTCTTTTCTTTTATTTTTTTTCTTTTTTTTCGTTTTTTTTTCCTGTTTTTTTTGTTTGTTTTTTTTTTTTTTTTCCTTTTTGTAACATTTTTTTCAATCTACAGCTCTAGCATTGAGACATTCAATATATAAACAAACGCTGCTGGTCTCTAAAAGTGAAAACATAACTTGATTAGACAAAATTGTGAAATCTGAAATACATCATGGAAATAAAGCATGGAAAAAAGCCAATATGGAAATTGTTAAATCAAACTAATGTAATGACATCTAAGCTTTTTACATTTGTGTTGGGAATGTTTTGGCTTTCCTTCATTCACTGCACCAGGCAAATTTCCAGGAAGTGAATGCTATGAAGCCTCCAAGAAGTTTACAGAGTATTTGTATTCAGATTTGTCTTTTATTTTGCAGCTCAGCCCAACTGTATTGAAAGCTTCATCTAATACAGGAGCATTCTCCAATTTGATCTCGATAACAGACAAAAAATATCAATGGACTGTAGTTTGGATTTCTGCTTGGTTTTCCTAGAAATCAACATGACACTAAATCAGTTACCTAAACCAACAGTATCTTCTTATTTTTCTGCTCCTTGTAATATGATTTACACATGGACTGGAATATTTAGTGTTCAAAATACTTTCTACCACCTCTGTCTTTCATAGCTATTAGGCTGAATTTGGAAGCTCTATTAGTTTAACACAGTTTTCCTACTAGTTTCTTTATATAATGTACATTTGCAGATATACAACATTCAGTTATTTTACTATACTTTCTTTTTTGTTTTGTTTTTTTCTTTCTTTTCCAGAATATCTATGCCAATGCCAATGCAAACTACCTGCATGAAAAAGTGCACACAGTGTGAGGCATGAGATTATGGAAATGGAATGCCCTTTGGTCTGAGGTGGCTGACACTGACCCAGGTATAGCTCATGATCACTTTCCATCCCACACAGCAATTTCTATTACAGCCATGTCAAGATCAACTCAGCCCAGCCCAGCCAAATGTACAGATTACATCTGGGTCCTTCGAGTCACGCTACAAAAAAAGGTGCAACAATAAACAAGTCCATGTGCATTCTCAGTCATAACTACGAGCAGAAGAACCCTCGAGATTCCTCACTTTGGCATTAAATAACAATTATAAAGGCTTTTAGAATTAAAGCAATACGTGAAGGGACTTGAAATGTTAACAGTCCCAAGTAACTTGTCAATTGAAATAAGACTCATCCCTAGTCATAAATAAATAATCTCTTTCCTGGTCTCACTTCCATGCCAGGATCAATATCTCTTAACATCTTACTTATTTTATTACTGCTTTTGGTTTTCTGGGACTGATTGAAAGTTGCTCAGAGGAAATCTTTGGTTTTGCTTAAGTGTCCGTGACATTTAATCATGACTTTCCTTGCAGTTTAATTCCAACCAGTCAATCAGTTAATCCACTTCAATTGATTCTGTGCTCTCTGTTATTGGCTTGCACTCATTGGGCATCCTCTGGTGTCGACTCAGCTGGGTGGCTTGTGTGAAGCTCCTCTCACACCTCTCGCACCTGGTGAAGGCAAGAGAGAAAATTGAGACCAGGGAGCTGCCCCAGGGGGGGTGATGGGCTTTGTCTCATCCTGCCTAATCAGAACAGACACTCAAAAGTGGCTTCAGATTTTACTGGCTCAAGAGGTTTAATTGGTGGCTACTTCCAAGGCCTTGATGCCTATGATGGGACAAGGCCTGTCTGATTCAGAATAGAGGAATCTGTCAATAGGCAGAGGGAAGGTGATTTCTCCAGAGAGGCCTGTCCTGCTGTAGCTCTGATCACTGTCAGTTCAAATAGATAAAGAACAAAAAGAGATTTTTAGGAGTGAGCCATCAAAGAGGCAGCTTGTCTGCAGTTTTCTGCTCTGTACCCCCTAAGAGAAATTGATGACAAATAGAATTTCACCTGCTTTTTTAAAATCCACAATTGCCTATTGGAGGATTAGAAATCACCAAGCAATAATTGTTCAGTCCTAGAACAGGAGAAAACTCTTTGTTTATCTGATGTGACCATGTAGTGGGATCAATTTTAAAAAGGCACATAGAGATAGTCGTTGCTTAATTATCTGCAAACATCCACACTATTTGAGTAATCTGTCGGTTGAGCAAGAACTCAAAACAGCCATCAGTGTTGCTTCAGTTTTGTATTGTCTCTCTTTCTACCCTGTCCTCTCTTAGAGAGCCAGAATCTGCAAGAAAAATATTGTGTGAATGTATGAACAAAGCCACTGAATTTTGCAGAGGATAGGGGCTATTGCTGCCTTGGAATTAGTCCCTTATCCCTGCTCTTAAAGACAAACTACTTATTTACTCTCCCAAATGCTGCCTTCGTGATTTGCATTCTGAACACCAGAGAGGGTGTTGGATGAGTCACAAACACGGATGGAGCAGATCTGTCTTGCAAGGTGCTTGCTCCAAAAGCCATCTTTATTTTAATGGTACCATGTGATGTTTTATCTCCAAGTAAGATTTTCGTGAAAGTATCACTGCAATGAATTCTTCACCTTCAAGGGACAAGTGAGGAAACAATGGACTCAGCGAATACATTTTAATTTTCCTCTCTTCACTGATGTGAATGCTAGAAAGTGAACTGTCAGTGATCTGCTTTTTAAAAAAAAAAAGATTTTTACACATATTTATAATTGTGTTCTTCACATTAATAATTTAGTGATAAAGTTCCTCTTTATCAGGACTATTTAGCACAGACATTACAGAGTCATTCATCCAGGTTACTGTACCAATCTAAAATGTCAACACTTTAAAGTTGTATTTCCTTGATTGTCTTTCATGGAATATTTTTAGCATCCTATGCCACTGTTAAAAACTGCACTGTGATCTTGACAAATGTAAAATGTCAGCTTTAATGTATCAGACCTATCAGCTCAATGAAAATAACTCAGAAGTATTGATTACTTAATGATTTTTGGGGTATTCATTAAAGTCTATGTGCAGATCATCCACTCTCCAGAGCTCCTGAAGTGCTGATGACACATTAGTGCACTGCTGATTGTTTATTAGAAAACTGATTACTTACTGGATTAGTGTGTCAAAATATACTACCTTTCATTGCCTGACAAACTTGCAAATTATTGTATTATTTTTATATACATACATATATATCTATCACAGAGGCATCATAATCAATTTTAAGGCTGGGGGTTTAACTTAGTCTGTGTGAGATATTACTGTCTACTTGAACTTGATAGTTTTGTTATTTTGATGTCTACAAAGACAAGTACTTTGCTTGATGAGTAATAGGAGCCTTGCATCCTTGCCTAACTAAGCTGTAAGTGATACAGTTGCAAACTAACCTATAAAATCAGGTGTGGCAAGTCCTGATTTTAAGAGCCTGGCCAAATAAACAAAATACAAGGGAGCAGGATGCCAAGCACCATTAGTGACTTAGATAAAGGCTATAGACAGTGTTACCCACTAAAATAATTTGCTGTGGCAGGCCTCCTTACCCTTTCTGGAGCTTGTCTGGGAGGCTAGAATTGGGCAGGTATTCACTCAGTACCTTGCACTGCCAGTGAAAAAGTGCAGGGCAAGGTTTACCGTATTTCTCTAAAATACAACTTCCCATCCTTTATCTACAAGGTTCTTCTGTTGTGGGAGTGTTCTACCTTCCCAGCTACTGGCCGATGCACTAACATAAAGGCACAGGAAAGAAGGATGGTAAAGAGAGAACAGAAAAAGGATAGATCTCTTGATACAAGCATCTACTCTTTATGAATAGGAGGGCTGTGGGCGCCAAGCACTGCTGCTGGTCAAACTGTGATGCCTGCCCTTCCACAGCCCTTGGGCAAAAGTCAGAATGAAGCCTCTGGAAAGGCACTTAATTTCCCTGTCTTTCTCTGGCACTTGGATAAGCTTCAGATAGTACCCAAGGTGCTAGGATTTTCTAGGCACTTCCAAAAGGTGTGGGTGGTGCTTTCAGGACCATAGGTTTGGATATATAAGTACCTGGCTTATGGGCAGAGATCTGTATTAGGCTCCTGATTCCTCTTTTCAATGTGGTCCAGAGAGGTTGTTGCTGGATACAAACTGATAGAAAAGGTGAAGATAATAGTGTCACAGCAGTCAGCATTACTGTCTCACAGTAGGTAGGAATGGGAGGAAGGGCAGGAATACTTTTTTTCTGTGATGTACTCTAGGCAGTCTCTCCCTCTACTAACCATTCTTTCCCAACCCATCACAGCAGAATAACCACTCCCATAAGCTCTGTCCATGAGATTGGTGAGTATGTGTGTGTTTTTGTGTGCATATTCCTGTAACATAACACATACATGTTTAACATTGTGCTGGAAAGTCGAACAGTAGTCAAAATTGTCAGAAAGGAAAAAGAGTCCTAATCTCATGTGACCACACATCAAGCAACCATGGGGCTGAGCCCAAGCCTGAATGCTAGACATACCAAATTTTGGCTAAGCCTGCACTGTAGATACATATATTGGCAATAATTACACTTCATGACACTGATATACAATTTAATTTCTACTAAGGGCATTTGAATGGAATTTAAACAGGTCCAAAGCAATTCCAAAGCCCCCAATTAGAGACCATCAGTGAAAACCGGATCCATGTTACCTTCTTTTACAACTTATGTGTACACTGTAATTGTGAGGAACAATGTACTACAGCACTCAATCTCCTCAGCCTCAAGGCTTAACTCTGCCACAAGGCTTCCTGGTATGATTTGCTTGGGTGGAGCTGATAAACAGGATTGTTCTTAAGTTCACAAAGTGCACCAATAGTTCTGGGATATTTCTACAGTACTGGGGTTTCTGGTTTTGCTTAGATAGTCCTCATTGTTACTGATCTGCTTGTTTGCTTCACTGTGCTTTCAAAACATTGACAGTGAGGATTATAGAGAGGTTTGGTTTAATTTGCACGTTTATGTCAACCTCTGTGAAAGACTTTGGACAGAGAAAATGATGAAGATCTACTTTAGAGAAAAAGGCATTAATTTGATACTCTCAAAATAAGCACTTTAAGATTTCATTCAACAAGTACATTTCACACTACATTATAAATTCCTTTGGAAGGGTATCAAAAATCCAAGAAAAAAGATCAACCAAAGAGAATCCCTCTTGACAATACTGAGATGTCACTGCAGGTACAACATACGTATTCAACCTAAAATGAATGCTCCTCAGCTTTGCATGTCAGTAAGAAACAATGTTAAAAGAGTGAGCTATTGCAGTCTGAAAGAATCTTTCCTCTTAATTCTTTTGGGTTGACTCCTAAATATAAGATCTTTGCATAACCATGATTCTGCAGGCAAGTCTCCTCACTATTTTTCAATTTTGCTGAAATGGAAACAGGGAGGGGGGTGAGAAAAGTTTAAGAGAACAGAGGTGACAAATAATTTTCCTTTTTCTCCTGCATTTTAATTTACTTAAGATCTTTGTTCCCAGACTAGCAGCCATAGTGGAGACTTCAGTAAGATAAGAATACACAAAAACTTTACAGTGGTCAGGCTGGCTTGATAGCTTGTGATGACATGAAAAGTCAAATTCAGCTAAAGCTTTGACTACAGATAACCTCACTTAGCATTGTTATCTTAATGAAAAGCAAATAGAAAAGTCTTCCACCATACGTCCAAATTTACCAAGGACCGACAAAGAAAATGCCCTCTCACAGAAAAAGCTTTTTAACCAATCTCAAACGTCCTCTTACAAAAGAATGTATCTGAAATATTTTTTAAAATACTGTGACCGTATGTTCACCATTTTTAAAGCCAACTTCTGGAAATAATATGCATACAAACATACTTAGTGTTTAACATTGCTGACTTAATCCATGCTCATTGTAATTTGTTTATATACCACTTATGAACATAGCTGCCTACTGCATTAGAAATCATGAGATTACATTCACAGCAAAAGCACTTTTAAAACTGAACTTAGTAACACTTTTTAAATTATACCTGCTATTTAAAAAATAACTTAGCTAAAATTTAAGAAATTTATCATTATTCTTGAATGGCAATTCTTTCTAATATTAAAAATATTATTTAAAAGAAATGTGTATGTCACCACAAACACAAATTTCTCTGAGGTACAGAAATACTATCTAATTGGACTTTTCCATCTTGGTTTTTTTTTGTTTGGTTGGTTTTGGTTTTTTTGTTTTTGTTTGTGTAAGTGTACACTCAAAATTCCTTCATAAGCAAACATTTTAAACCTAAATTGCATGATCAAGAGACAGAAATTTTGTTTGTTCTATTTATGTTCTATATATGTTCTATTTATGTTCTTGCTTAAAAGAATTTGTTGAGGGCTCTTCCCTGAACTTTCTTAATACCAGATCTTGTGCACTCCTTTTCCAAAGGAGGATATGAACTGCTAAGAGACATCTAGATGAGCTGCAGCTCTCTCTTTTTCCTCCAGCAGAGATAATAGATTGATTTCTGGATAAGTTTTCTGCCCCTCCTCTCTCAAATGCAAGCAGTCCTGCATGAGACAAGTCTGCCCTTTTGAACAGCTTGAAGGATCAAGGCTTGTGTGTCCTCTTATCTGACTAGCAGGGATGGGAAGATCTGCAGCTCCAGTTTTAGCTTCACATGAAGTTACTAGTCAGCTTACTGCAAATATTTCAACAAGCCTTCCAGAGAGAAAATAGTACTACTGTTTCTTGTGCGTAAGGAAGAAACTGAAGGAAGATCTTGCACAACTGAAATTATGCCATACATCATAAAGAATCAGTACAAAGCATACACTTTTTTTTTTTTCACTCTGTCCTGCAACTTAAGGAATAGTCAGATACGTCCTAGAATACTTATATGCTTCCACACGAGCATGGTAAAACAAAACAAAACAAAACAAAACAAAACAAAACAAAAAACAAAACAAAAACAAAGCAGAACACAAACAAAAAAATCCCAGACCTCTGGTTAGTTGTACTGCATACATTAAGCTCTTTCACAAATGGAATGGTGCTGTAATCAAGCCCATTTTGGAAAAGGGTAAAAAAATTAGTTAACCAAAGGGGAAAAATAATGACTCTAAATGGGGCAAAACAGCAGATCTATTGGAAACATGACAAAAACAGGATGTTAAGGAAAAAAATTAAGTGGAGTCAACAAGGTTACACATAAGTAACACCTTAACATTAAACGAAATCTATTTTCCATTTTGACCTGGAAACCTCTTCCAGTAATTACTAAAATCTATTTACACAGCAACTAGATAAAATCAATCTGATTGCTCACACCATTTTTGGCTCACTTTCTGTGGGCTCTGACATTCAAGAGTCTGGCTCCAGAGAAGTCGATACTTAGATGTCCTGAGTTTCCATGTTTTGCCTCCTACAACACTATCCTGGCAATGATTTCTGCAATGCAAGTTTTTCTGTAGTGGATCCGCAGCGTTTTGTTCCTGGCTCTGTCCCCTTGCCCCCAGCAAACACGTGTATGTATGGAGACCACGCTTCCTCCCAGCCTTATATGGAGGCAAAGCATGATCTCCAGTATCTCTGTCGGGCTTGTTATGAGGGGTTCTGACAGGCCCCACCACTGAGCTCCCTTACATTAACCAGATCAAAAGCACCGTTTGGCAAAAGTAGGAAAAAAAAAAAAAAAAAGACAAGCAGAGAAAAGCAGACAGAGAACAGACAGGACTCGGAGAACTGAGAGAGACAAAAACCTTCTTCTACACTATTCCCCTTCCTCCTAGGAACATCCAGGAAGCTTCCAAAAGAAGTGGTATCAATACATTAGGTGGAATTGCTCCAGTGGCCATATACTCTGGGCCTGTCAGTTCAGCCAAGGCAAAGACACAAGTATGGGATATATTTCTTCTGCTTTGGAGAACACTTCCTGTCATATAGGCAGAGTCTTGCACAACAGAGGGTAAAATATACCTGGATCAGCTGCACTGTGGCTGGAAATGAGCACTGCTGGAAGATTTCTGAGACAGGTATGTGCTTAGCTTTAATATCAGTAATTAAAAATTTCAGATATTATCAAAGTCTATTTAGTGTAAAATCATCTTTATTAGGTGACTTTTCTTCTATCTTGAACAGCTGAAGACTACCAATTTATTACTAAAATCTTTCAAAACTTATGCCACAAGTCAGAGCTACATTTTCTATCCAGTGATTCAGAGACTAAAAGAAGGTGCATATTTTTTGCCCATATACAACTGGAGCAAAATTAGCTTTTAAGTGAAGCACCATCCACCTCAGCATACAGACATCAAAGAATCATATTAATGTTCCTGCAGCATGGCCTGTCTCAGTCTTGATCATATTTTCAGCTGTGGCTCCCTGGCAGCAGCTTACCAATCAAGGTATCGTTAGAGATCAGAAAATTGTGCAGGGCTTTCAAGAAACCCAAAATCAAACCCGTATAAATTCCGATTTTAACAGCACCACCAGCTGTTTCACCTCAGGGTGTGACCTCGGCTTCCAGGGGAGCCTCTGCCGAGCACAGGCGACGCCACAGCGAGCAGCAGCAAGGCATTTCCCTGTCTAATCTCCGCTGGCCAGAGCTGCTGGCCCCCAGTACTCACTTGAAGGGCTTTTCCCCGGTGTGTGTCCGGATGTGGTTGTTGAGCGTGGTGGCGCCGGCGAAGGCGCGCCCGCAGTAGCCGCACTTGAAGGGCCTGTCGCTGGAGTGCGTCACCACGTGGTTCCTCAGCTCCGACGGCTGCGAGAAGGACTGGGAGCAGTGGCCGCACTGGTAGGGCCTGCGGTGGGAAGCACAAACAGCCGGCCATCAGTGCCTCCCGCTGGCGTGGGCGCCAAGCCACGCGGCAGGGAGCTCCCGGTCCTCCCAGTAATTCCCAAACACAACTGTGGGTGCTCCGCTCTTGGGAAACGCGTACCCAAAACTTCACCACCTCAGTAACAAGTGCGAAATTCTTGGGCAGGATTTAACTGAGAGTCTGTGGGGCCCACGAAACCATAATGCAGCCAACTGCGCTGCACTCCAAATGTCTGCCTCAATTCTCTCAAACTGAACACGGTACTCCTTAGTCAAAAAAAAAAAAAAAGCTCCACGCACATTGGAGCTGAGGGACTCACGAAATCCTCTGTCTGTTGCTGCAGTCTTACTTATAAACGCATATCTGATGATTATTTGTATGTCCAATCTGTACTCTGTAGCTATTCATAATTAAACTCCTCATATTGCTTTGGAGCTTTTTAGAGATCACCTATTTCAATAAGAGACTTGGAAAAAAGTGACCACTGTATTGCAATTATCTTTCTGTTTTCTTATTTCAGTTAAAAATCTTTATATTTTATTAATGCTTTTCTCCCATCCAGACTGGAAATGCCTTTTTTGGGGATCTTGAAAGGAAACCCAGAACCCCGATTTTCAACAACACATCTTGCTAAAATAAACACGACAAACAAACACACAAAATTGACTGATATGTTACAAATTCAGAATCATAACAAGCAGACTGCAAACACAGAAAAAGGGGATACAAAACAGCAATGTGAGACTGATCTGCTGAAATGCTAACTAAAATAAAATGCCAAGAAAACATGTCTATATATTTCTCTTCGATAAAAGTGGCTTAATATCAACATCCTATGAGGGGTTTTTTTTCCATTGCACATTTGTTTTAAGTTAGTAGCAGAGTCCTGAATGCTTATCAGACTTTTTGCTAAGAAAATTAAGATTTTTTTTTTCTGGAGGGATAATAATGTTTTTCATCCTACATTTTAACTCTTGATGTCTGCGTTTCCACAGCCAATGGCCAACACAGCTTAATTGCTCTCTCTATAATAACTGTATATGTTTAAATGGCTAGAAACCAAAGCTAAAGGGAAAGAGACAATGGTGACCAGGCATGTACAATTCAATTAAGTGCAAAATAAAGTGAACTATCTCATTTGTCAAGTGAACTGCTTAATTGTGGCTACTTGCATCACTGAACACAAATACTATTATTTTACAGTGCTTCAGAGCACTGAACCCTGATTGTAGAATTTTTTAGCTTGATTAATAGCTCGGTATTCATCAATAACTCAATAGCTTACAATTTTAATTACTCGCATTTGAAAATCTAACCACTCTCCAACCAGTTTGAAAGTAATATATAAAAGCTGTGGAAAGGTAATTTAGATTACGTGGCCCTAAAAGATATACAGATATATGTAAAATAATATTTAAAAAACCCCAACAAAATAACAAAAAACCCCAAGAAAGTGTTTCTGTTTCTCTTACTGGAAGACAAGTAATAACATGTCCAGTTTTCACCTTCCTTGGAGTCCAAAGTTAATTTGTACAGAAAATATTTATCAAATTCGGTATGAAATTTCAAGAGTTGATAAAACAAAGATAATTGGTGAATGCAGTAATCAAACGTGTTTAAACAAAATAGTGAAATATATTCTATATCAAAATAACATTGATTTGTTTAATAGTGAAGGAGACCATTAACATCTATTAGCCTCTGGTTATCTATTTTTAACGGCAACCACAAAAAATGATACAATGCTCCATAAAACCAATTAATCTTTTTTTTTAAAGTGATAAATAAATCAATGTGATTAATTTAACACAGTGAAAATTCACAATGTAACTTGTCTGTAAACTGTCAAAATTTCAAACCAGATATAAGTGAACATTGTGATGCCAAACAATATGGGTTCATTGGCTCAAAACCAAATGTCTTCCTTACAAAATAGTCAGAATATAATTCATTGGCTTATGTTTAAGGAAATAAGCCCTGTAGCAGATCACCTATTGTTGGATTGCTTCAACTGCATTTTTCTGATTCACCCACATCTTGGGAGAAAAATTGTCAAAGAAATTACCCTTCTCTTTGCTGAGGGTGCATTTATCCAGTTTATACTCAAGTAATTCTAATAAATACTAAAATGAGTAATTTTTTTAAAGCTTAGATAAATGACACACATTGGGTAAAATTCATTTTAAAAAGGGAGCCTAAAAATGCAGCCAAATACTGTAACGTCATAAAATGCTCTAATTTGCACAACTGCAGATTTAAGTGTGCCAACTTCTGACAACTTTTGGATTTTTCAAGGAGCAAAAAAAAATTGCATTCAAGAAGTACAAAAGTTATTCTGTTCTCTGGCAACCGTTTTACTGTGCTCAGAATTTTTTTTTTTCCTTGGAAGAAAATAAAATCAATATGTTATTTTTCAAAAAAAATGGAAGTGGTGCTGAAGGACTGAGCACAAGCAATGCTCGGTTCAGTGAGTACATTGACATGGGCAGAGCACGCCTGCCTTTGATGTAGCAGTTATGTCTTCTGCCATCACTTTTGTCTGCACTGGGACAATGAATTAAGATGGTGACCTCACTATAACAGTGTTTTGCAGACAAGAAGGAGCAGCAGCAGCAAAGTGACAGAAATGCTGGTCTTCATGGCAGTACTTTCAAAAATCCACTGCTGGACTGAATGCACTCCCAGCTCAGAGAAACTCATTTCCTTGGAATAACCAGTACATGTAATAACCAGTACTCTTTCTGTGCTCCACAGTACCCATGTGAATTAAAATCTTATCAGATAATAATTATAAGTTACAGTTAAGAGTAGATAAACTGATTACAGCAATGTGCAGAGGAGAATGATGTTCTGACAGCCATCAAAAAGCAATGTTTTTATTGAACACCTAGTTACATGGGAGCTTTTAGCTTCACAACTTTCTTTTTGAGCTTAAAGAAAATCTACTTACTCAGAAGAAAATCTTCCTGCTGGAAAAGTTACAGTGTTGTTATTAATCCCATGCATCTTGATAGGTAATCTAAGCTTAGTGACATTTAGAATTCATCAGCTTTTTCTAGAGACCCTAATCCTACAGTTTCTGGCTGTATGATGACCATATAGGAGCACAGGCCATCTAAACTGAAATTCTGAAAGCAATTCTAACATAATAGTTTTCAGAATTTGTGGTAGTTTATACTTTGAGCTTTTCCAAGTTGTGAACGACACATTTTTCAAAATGAAAACGCTAAGGAATAAATTTTGCTCTCTAAGCTAGAGAATCTCTCGAATGATTTTGCTCTTTGGTGATGTCTTTTCCTGTCTTAAAATTTTCTTACTTTTGCAGCTGATATTCTTCTGGGTGAAACTACATTATGTATGGGACCAGTACAAAACTCATGATTCCCTATAAGGCCTACTGAACCTCACCAAAGCTCATGTTTTAGGCAGGGAATTTAGAACCCCTAGCATTTACAAAGCATGTTAAGAGAATAGAAAAATCCATATGATTTCACCTGAAATACTTACTGAGAGACAGTTATACATTTAGATTAATTCTTTCTACATTTCTGTTTAGCAAAACTGACATAGCTTTATTTGTCTTTTACTATACCTCTGCCAAAAAAATGTATTTTTCAAATTCTGACTCCTAAGTATATCTAAGTATTACAAATTTATTTTCTACATCATAAATTATTAACTTTGAATTTTTAGAACCTTGAAAAATCCAATCATTATTTTCCACTCAATTTTCAAATTATTTCTTTTATGATGAATAGGTTTTTAGTGTGGCCTCTTCAGAAGGGAATTTGCTCTTTTAAAGGGGCATATGTAATTCTAGTTCAAAACTTAGAAGAGAAATTGTTTGTAAGAGGGAGTTCCTGAGTATTTGTAACTTTGTCATTGAAATTCTCTCAGCCCAGTGAGACAAAATAGCACAAAATATTTTCACTCAGAAAGAGCAAGAAAAACACCAGTTGAAAGGAGAGACTGCCATGTGATTGAAAATATTTTTGTCTCTTGTTGAAGATTAAGAAGTGAAAAACTAACATGATCACAGAGTTATAAAATGGTCTGTGTTGAAAGGGGTCTTAACGACCATCTTGTTTCCAACATCTTGTTATGGACAGGGACGTCTTTCACTCAAGGCTTCATCCTATTTGGCCTTGATCATTCCCAGGATGGGGCATCAACAGCTTCTCTGGGAAAATTTCAGGTCTGTCTCATTACCCTCACACTAAAGAATTCCTTTCTTACATCCAATATAAATTTACACTCTTTCAGTCTAAAGCCATTATGCCTTTTTCTATCATTAAATGTCCTCACAAGTCTCTCTCCAGCTTTCTTGCAGGTCACTATGGATAGTGAAAAGATCATATAAGGTGTCCCTGAGCCCTTCTTTTCTTTACACTGAACAGCCCAAACTCTCTCAACCTGTCTTCAACCCTCTGACCATCTTTGGGATTGTCCTCTGGACTCTCTCTAGGAGATCCACATCTTTATGTTGGAATCCTCAGAGCTGGATGCAATGCTGGTGGTGTTTCCAAGGATGCAAGGGTCCCAGTTGGATGCTGGATGCATCCAGGTTTCACAAGAGTTGAACAGAAGGGAGAATTATCTCCTGCCCATGCTGCTTTTGACACAGCCCAGGACATGTTTGGATTTCTGGACTGTGAGTGCACATCTGGCTCATGTCCAGCTTTTCATCCACCAGCACCTCCGAGTCCTTCTCCTCACGGATGTTCCCAGTCCATTCTCCACCTAGCCTGTATCTGTGCTTGGGGTTCTCCTGACCCACATTTAACACCTTTCACTTGGTCTTTTTGGATTTCATGATGTTCCCACAGTCCCACCTCTCCAACCTGACAAGGTCACTCTGGATGGTATCCCTTCCTTCCAGCATGTGCAAGGGTGCACTTGATCCCACTGTCCCTGTCACCAACAAACACTGTTGCGCTGAATAGTATCAGTCCAAATAGCAGCCCCTGGGGAACATCCCTGGTCTCCACTTGGAAACTGAGTCATTGACCACAGCTCTTTTGAGTGCAGCTTTCCAGCCAATTCCTAATCCATTGAGAGATCTGACCACCAAACTTCACTTCAGAGACAAGGCTTCTGTGTGCAAACACTTTGCACAGGTACAGGTAGATAACCTCAGTCTCTATTCCTTGTTTACCAATTCTGTAAATGTTGTAGAAGGCTACCAAATTTGTCAGGCATGATTTGGCCTTAGTGGAATTGCTGTCATCAGTCATCACGTTATCCTCCATATTCCTTAATCAAGTTGCCAGGGGGATCTGCTCCATGCTCTTTCCAAGTACCAAGGTGAAACTTACTGCCCTGTAGCTCTCCAAGTCTTTCTTTTTAACAGTGGAGGTTTTGTTACCCCTCTTTGAATCAGCATGAATTCCACCCGACTGCCACAACCTCTCAAATATGTCAGACAGTGGCTCAGCCACTCAGTCCACCATTTCTCTCAGGACATGCACATGCCTCTCACCAGCCCCCATGGGCTTGCATATCTTCAAGTTCTTTAGATGGTCTTCAGTCTGATCTTCTACAGCTGGCAGTTCTTCATTCTCTCAGTCCCTGCTTTTGCCCTCTGTGATGTGGGTGGTGTGACTGGAACATTTGCCAGTGAAGTTATTGACTCAGCCTTTTCCATGTCCCAGGTCAACAGACCTCTTGCTTTCTTTTAGGGAGGTCTCACAATTTCCCTGGTCTTCCTTTACCACCAATGTAACAACGGAAATTTTATTGTCCTAGATGTCCCTGCCCACATTTAATCCTACAAGGGCTTTGGCTTTCCCAAAGGCATTCCTGACTGCTTAGACAATTTGTCTGTAAATCTCCCAGGTTACATGTCCATGCTTGCATCCTCTGAAGGCTTCCCTTTTGTCTTTGATTTCATCCAGGAGTTCTCCCTTCATCCACTCATCCTCACCATCCTGGTGGTTGTGCCTGACTTCCCCTATGCTCCTGGGCTTGGAAGAGGTGATTGATGTTACAGTCTCAAAGAGTGGGACACTCCTTGAACCCTGGACAGCATTTCGCATTGTTACAGGGCAGAGACTGCCACACCACAGCCCAAAAGTAGGGCAGGTGAAACGAGGCCAGCATCAGCTTTCAGGACCAGGACCATACAAACACAGCTGCAGTCAGAGGAGTGATGTCACAGCTGCTCTCATAGGAATGTATTTTGAGAAATGCCTTCCTCTAGCAAGTTGAATTAAGGCTGGAGAACAAAGTGGCACCTCAGGACACTGCTAACTTGCACACAGCAACATCCCTAGCATCAGCAGAGCTACCTTCACTGGCTCTGGACTCCACATCCCCTGCTGCCTTGGTGTTCCCCTTGGGCAGCACAGCTGCTGTCCCGAGCACCTCAGGCACCAAGAAGCAGCAGGGGTTGCAGAGCTGGACCTGCTGGGAGTTCTGCAATCATCTGCTACAAATGTTCAGCAAAATAAGAAAGCCAGCACGCTTCCGTCAGGGAGAGCTGCTGCTCTGTACACCTGTTATTGTTACTAGCTCTGAGTGCTGGGCACTTGAGAACCTTTATGAAAAGATCATGCAAGAACTCGCATTAAATTCAGCTTGAAGTTTACTTTAACTGAGCAATGCTCAATAAACAGAAATAGGCAACTCTTGCTCAAAACACATATTTTTTCTGTTTTGGAGAGGTTCAAATCAATTAGTGGACTTGTGGAGAACATCAAGGTCAAAGATACAGAACCTATAAAGCAAATATAAACACAAAATGGACTAAGCCATGATCTTAGAGAAAAACATCTATTAAATTGGTAACTTCAACTTCCTGTTAAGAAAACAAAACAAAACAAAACAAAACAAAACAAAACAAAACAAAACAAGCTTGCTATTTAATATAGAGGTGATATTGCAAAACATGAGTATAATAGTATCTTTTGAGTAAATAAGAATTGTGTGTGCCAGATCACACCCATAATCTATCAGCCATGAACACATTTATGGAGTGTGCTTTCCCTCAGATTCTCAGCTTGAATACCTGGCAATCAATGAGAATATATATCATACAGATGTGCAGGTTGTACATGAAAATGTGCCACGCAGAACTCTTGAGAACTGAAGACTTCTGGTTTCCCTCAACACCAGTCTACCCTGAATCTAGTGATCACAGTGATATGAAAGCGTGATGTCATTAAAAAAGGCTGCCATTATCAGAAAAGTGGTTACTGTTAAAAAAAACCAATATCAACTTCTGTAAAAATTGTTCATTGTAATAAAGAGTTTTGGTTACTCCCTTTTGAGCCTTCCAAACAGGATTGTTAGGAATTTCTGCAGCAAAAGGGAAAGAATAATATTTTTTTTATATATTTATATATATAAATATTAAAAAAATATGTCTTAAAAAATTAACCCTCCAACAAGATAAACAAATAAAAAACCCTAAAAATATATATTTCCATAAATATCTTCTCAAACTGCTTCTGTCTGGTCAAGGCTTAAACAGGTCTCAAAGATTCAGAAGGTCCCTGAGTTCAAGATTTTACTGATTTAAATTTCCACTTCCCATACCCACTTTAAGTCCAATTACCATTAATTTCAAAGAGAAGCCCTACAAAATGTAGCAAGCTGAAAAAAATTTGGTGGAAAGGGAGAAGTATAGAATCAAACCAGTAAACAATTAAAAGTTACTTTAAATTAAAATCTTAATCTTGAAATATAACAAAAAGCACAGCAGATGATTTTAATAATTTCTCCTATTTGGGATTCACAATATTTTAAAATTATTTTTATTTATTAAGTAATCTGCCAGTTAAATAGGATCCCTTATTTCTTACTATTTCATGAAATGATGTATATGGTGGCCTGCTTTATGTCTGCTCTCATTTAGATGTTTTCTTAATCTCAGTTGTTGTATTATCTTTGGTTTTTTCAAGCTTAAAGTAGACTGCTTTTCTTGAATTTCAGATCATGAGTTGGACTTCTGCATGGATTCAAAGGTGTTTTCCCTGCACAGCATTGCTGCAATACAAGTACCAAGCCAGAACAGATTGACCAAAGTCTATTTCCTAGACACAAGGGGACAGCCCTGCTGCTTCAGTCACATCAAAGGTGCAGTGACTGGTGTGCTCACAGACTGCTGACAACAAATGTGGAGTTGTTTATCAGCTGGAACAGCTCTGGAGATGTCACTGAGAAAATAAAAACCAGAGAGTTGCATCCAGTACTTTGGGCTGGTGAGCAGGTATTCTTTCACAAATCGTACCTTGATTTCATGTTTCCTGGGAATTTTGTACAACACTGCAAAAATTTTTCATCTAGAAAACTGTAATATGTTTAAGAAACCAAAGGCCACTTTTTCTAGACTCTGCATCACTAAATAACTGGTATCTGCTAAACACAAAAAGTTTCCTGTGATGTAAGCTCAAACTTTAATGATTTCTAAGCAGGGATATGAGAAACCAGATCCTAAGGCAGTACCTGTTATTCATGGTAATTTCAAACATAGAATGAATTGCAATGACCTTAATCATAGCAAGATGATTTCCTGCTATGCCCTGGGGTATTCTGAGCTGACAATCCTCCAGACTTTCCTGAGGAAGCTGCAGGCTGGGTAGGCACGAGAGGGACTGAGAGATAAGACACCATGAATCAGCACCCTACTAATGAGAATGTTCGCTTTTAAGAGTGAAGAGCAGAAATTCAGTCTCTGTTTCAGTCAATATTTGGCACAAGCTGCTTCGGAGGGAATAAATAAAAAGAAATAAAATTAATTTTAAAAAAATTAATCTCCCACCTCCAAGATGAAAGATATAATGGTAAGACAGACTTATCCTCATTTTCTTTCTCTGACAAAATGAGTATTTAGCAGTCACTTAGAGTGAAGAATAGTGCCATTAAGAGAGACTCTCCTTGCACTAACTGTTATCTGCAACTTGTTTCTTCATAAAGGAAGACACAGGTTCAAGTAAAGGATGAAATCTAGGTGTCACACCTGACTGGATGAATCACTGAAAAAGTACATGGAGGGCATCACAACATGCCTTTTCTAGTCTCAATACTCTTCCAGATGGTTGTACCATTTTATGCTTTATAGTATGCTCAGGATGCTGTAAACACAAAAGTCTGTGATATGTAGGAGAGGGGACTTTTCAGGACCAATATTCTATTAAATTACCAATTTTGTCCTACAGCTTCCTTAGCAAGGCTTTTTCTTCTGCTGAGGCAAGCATAAAACCCAGAAAAGTGTTGAAAGGGCTTGTTTGCATTCACAACATTATCAACTATTTAATTTCTATTAATATTAGCTTGGAACCTAATTAGCCTCTTACATGCTTGACATTTCTTCTGGAAAAATGGACTTATTCTCTCCATACCCATAGAATCACACAACCATATGCATACATGTAGATAGTACACACACTACACAAGGAGACATAGACATGCACACAAACACATGCACAGACTCACTCTTTGTTATTTTTTAATAGTGTTTTTTTAAGTACAATTCACAATTAAATGCTGCTCTTAGAACTATGTTCCAGGGATTCAGCTGTTCTGCTCAAATCTTCACAGCTGAAGAAGAGACAAAACACGGGCAGCCTTTTTTATTGAATTAATTTGATTTTTGTCTTTTGTCCTGCCAGCTATCAAAATTGTCAAATAAACCAGCTTTGATTCATAAATAATGGTTCCATTATATTTACTGTGCCACCGGTCAGAGTACCTGAAATTTTAATTCACTTGTTCAGCTAAATTTCATCCTCAGTTCACAGCCATAAAATTCTGTATTGACAAACTTTCAAACCAACTTTGACTCTGAGGTATCTAGTCAACATTTTTCTTCTGTGTGGATATTAGTTTATTGAATAAGTGGCATCTGTTTTCCTCCACATCACTGGTGGAGTAGGTATTTCCTTTTGACAGCTTTGTACGATTTATGGGTTTGCATGCTATGAAGAAAAATAGTACTAAGCAAAAAATTCCAATTCATTACCTCCTAGTACTTAATTAAGTTCATACGCATTGCACACTATAGGTGAACCCTGAAATGACTGTGACAGCCACTGAGCAGCAAGTTAGATTATCTTTGGAAGACAGAGAGACTTTTAATTATCTTGACCTCATTTTTTCCATCTATGATATTCATAAATTTTCATTCTATTTTGTTGCCTCCATCAGATGTACCAAACCATTCTAAAAACAAGATTATATCCTTAGCTATTTCCTTTTATCTGCACATTTAGGCACCGAATGCTTTTATAAATAGTGAAGGCAAGCAATAGTTTTTATCAGCTTATTTCACGCAGCTGCAGATGAATTATGTCATACAGGCTCCTCATAATAATGGTTTGGTTTTGAAAATGATAACAGCTTGATAAAAGAAGAAAGCAGTGGATCTGGCTATCAGCAGATACAGAAATAAAGAGAGCCTGGGCTTTACCTGTCGGGGTTCTGTGTACACACATGCATCTGTAAGAGGATCCGCTGGGTGAAAGTCTTAAAGCATTGCCCACATTTCCAAAGATGCCAGTCACTGAACTCAGAATTTAGTTGGCTTGTTGAAGTTGGGCTTGCAAGAACTCGTTGGTTTTTGACACTGATCTGGTTAAATCCTGACTCGATGGACCCAGACTTATCCAGGAGAGAAAAATTTCTGCTACACGGAGTCTGTGGAAATACTACGGATCGCTGTGGAGTGGCAGGGGATAGTTTGCTACTTTTATTAAATGGCTGTAGGGTGTCTTGTCTGGACATGGCCTCCATTACAGTCGAAGGGACATTCACTGGGAGAAAACAAGAAAAGTAGATAAGATCCTTTTTATGCCTTTTCAAAACTAATACAATTTTGGGAGACACCAAAAAAAAAAAAAAATCAATATCCATTTTCTTGACACTACAATGAAACAATTTAATTTGAACAATGTACCAAAAAAACAAAAAGGAAAAAAAGGGGAAAAAAAAAGGGGAAAAAAAGGGAAAAAAAAAAGAAAATAAGGGCTTGAACGCGACAGTGATCTAAATGGATGGTGCTGATTCTGTGATACAGAAATGAAAATTCATACAAGAGAGTGACTGAAAGGACCCAGAGCACCCTGACTGTGATATATATTTATTACACCATGGGATTGTCACCTGAAAGAAAAAGCTGCACCACTTGTGATACCCTGACTCTGCATGTTGCTGTCAGCATGTCTGACTGCTATATCACAGACAAGCATGGATTTTGAGAACATGGAGAGAAAAATCCCTGCTTGGACACTGCTCGAGATACAACAGGGATTAAATAACTACTGCAGCAATAGTTCCTTTATCCTATGAAAGGGTAGACTCTAAGGATATTTTACTATTACATCCCACAAATAGTCACACTGCCAATGCAGTAAGAAGCCAGGGACTTCATCATGTATCTTATGCCCGAGGTTAATAGCAGGTAGGTCACCATAAAACACTGCAAAGTGCAGGCAGAGAGATCTTTGTGCATCAGTTTCCCACCTACAAAACAGGCATAAAAATGTTTTAAAGTCCCATGAAAATTGTTTCTAGCCATATGATCATCAATTAACTCTGTCTTATGAGGCACTCAGGTATTTCAGCAACAAATGCAATATGCTTTTCACAAAGAAGTGATTTAGTGCTGAATCTGAATGTTTTGTGATAAGAAAGGCAGGAGGTCAAGCAAGTAGAAGAAATTGAACAGCTGCCTCACACCTTGAGAACCATGTAGATCATACAATGAATGAGGCAAGGGTCCTGTGGAAAAATAGAGTCAGCTGACAAAAGTTTGCACCACAATGTAAAAATAAACATAATTTAGGCCACCTGGACCAAATAACTTCTAATGCTTACTAATTTTGGCACACTCAGGCTCATGAGCTAATATTTTAATGGAAATTTTTAATTAAATATGTTATATACATATAAGTCTATACACATATAAGTCTACACCAATTTAGTTACAAACTGTTTGTATCTACCAATAGGTACATAGCATGTGTTAAACTGATTATTATAAACTACAACTCTGTTTTGGTAAGCCACGATTATAGATTTCTAAGAGCAAACATGAGAAATTGCATTTGTAAGCTGGAATCAGCCAACATTATTTAATACACAAAAAAACCCAACCAAACAGACAAAAGCAAACAAAAAATAAAAAAACAAAACAACTACAAATTAATATTCGGTAGTATTTTAAATCCTGCCAGTTGCTTTAGAGTTATATTCTAGTATCTATGACCAATCATAACAATTCCAATATTATATTATTTCAAGATATTTAATTTATGTCAGTTGAGGTCTTTCCTAATCTATTCTTTTTAGTAGTATCTGAGAACCTAATTTCTAGGTAGACATACATCCATGGAGCTGTCTAGCACAAGCTTCCAGATGCAGAATGCATCTTCTATGTCTCTTCAGTACCAGGAGCAAGTTGTATACTATAATTTTGCCTCTATATAGTCAGAAGAAGGAGATCACTTTTTTCCCTTCTTTTCTTTAAATTGTATTCATAAGAGTCCACAGAAGCAATGAGATAAGGCTACTGAAGACCTAAGGAATACAGGCAGAACTTGTGCTGCTGAAAATACCCCTCTGCAGAAGATAAGCAGAAGGTACATTCTGGGACTTTAAGTGGGACTTAAGTCCTATGCCATTTTGCAGCTGGCTCCATAGTCAGAGATTAATTTCATCTACTCATGTCAATATCTCTGCGGATGAAGCTCTGGTTTGTCTCACAGAAAAATAGCAAGAGACAAAATTTACAGATTTTAGCCATATTGCTTTTCTTTTCAAATAAAATTTTTGTAGTCTTTGGTCCCTGAAAGAAACAAATAATATTTCTATATTGTACACTGCAGAGCATACCTTTCACCAGCAAATATTTCTGCCAATAACTAAATTTCTTTTAAAATTTTCTCAAGCCCAACAGACTTGAAAACTCAAAATGGAAAGGATGTTTATTTTCGACAGTTTAATCCCTGCTATCTTGCTGTTTAATTGCTGCACATTTCAGTATTGAAGTTGCTACAAGACACTAACTAGGTCCTCCTAGCAGTTCATCCTTTTTGAGTATCCAGTTTAAGTAATTTACAAAGTGTGGGCAGTCACAGATTCAAGGAGTCCATTATTATTTTCTTCCACTTCATAGATACATATCGTCACCAAAATGGATACGAGCTCTAACAAGGCTCACACACAAGCAGTAAAATAGAAGAATATGCCTGGATCACCCATTCTATTACAGACAAAGGTATCCAGCACTAGATTTTGCCTGTACTTTAAGTAACCATGCACGCTTAATTTTGTGAGGATCCCTAGCAAACTAGAAATAAAATGTTGAGAACAGGTAAAACAATGGATGAAAATGGGGATGGTCAGGATAGAATAGAGATTTATTGTCGTCTCGGGGTACTTACACTCGGTATTTTTTAAAGTAGGTTTTTATGTCTAACCACAAGGACCTAACCTCTTAAATCAGCCAGTCAAAGCTTTTCTCAACATACTCAGAGGTAATAGAAAAAGGAATCACCAAGAGGCCCTGTGGGCTTGCAATGCATTACTGTTTTGGCAGGAGAGTGTTTTGTGATAGATCTGGTAACAATGAGGAGAACCAAACAAACTTGTTTACAATAGATTAATAATCACTTATGGTTTTAATTGGAAGGGGCCTTAAGAAACATCTAGTTCCAGCTCCCCTGCCATGGGCAGGGACACCACCAGAGCAGGCTGCTCAAGGCTTCATCCAGACTGATGCTGAAGTTCCAGGGACAGCACCCCCACTAAAACACTCTATGATATATCTGATTAGGCATGAAAAAGGAATTATGGCTTATACAGGTAGAAATGCAAGGAAGAACTTACAATTTTCGTCTTGTGCAATGCACTGGAGAGGGATTCCAAAGAAAGATGTGTAGCTGTCATTGTACCACACTAACAGCTCAGTGCCTCTGGGGATATCTATACAAGCCCGGTAGAATATGTTTGACCTAATCAAGAAAAAATAAAACATTGCATGATTTAGCAAGAGAGCATTCTCATCTTATAGCACGATATTATAGTAGAAATTCATTGTTTTGGAAGCATTTCTGCAGATAACTAAATGAATAACTTACTGATTGTTTTAAAACCAAATCTGTGGAGAAGGACTTTGCTCCTGTAGCACAGGTTAACAACATTATGGACAAGTTGTATCCAGCATATCTTAAAAGCAAAGGTTTTAGAAGGACCAAGATACTATAAAAATACAGGTATTTTCTTGCAGTGTCTCTTTCTGGGGTATTTTAGAATGGAACTTTTTGCTTATACAGTGTAACCATCTGAGAGGTGTACACAGATCAGCAAGTACAGCCATTTAAACAGCTTTGTATTTGTCATCTAAGCTGAAGTTAACATATTTTAGGGTAAACAGACAACAGCTCTTTTACATGAACAAGTTCATTTAGCAAGACCTTTGAAGTAGTGTGAAGTGACCTTTCATGGCACTAATATACCATCAAAAGAGAGATCTTGAGTTGTTGAGAAAAAAAGACTTTGACTTAGGGGAAATAAAAAATTTGGGTTAATTGATCATGCAGCGCTAAAATCTTCCCCTATACAGAACATGAGGCCAGTGCCAATGATTTAGTATGTATAAATCAGTGTTACCATAAATGTGATATCTCATTATTCCTGTGAGAGAAGACTGGGTATTTCTAGACCACTGAAGTGGGAATTGAGGGTGGGGAAAGAGAAAAAACTTAATGTCTTTAGCATAAAAACAAGAGCCTTATCCTGATCTTGCACTGATGTAAACAGCTTCAGAGTGATACTTCTGCAGTTAAGACATTTACATGGCAGCAAAAACTGTGGAAGATTAGAATCAGGCACAAGATAAAAGACAAATGTTATCAGTTTGCAGTGGTTCTTTTCCCTTACGCTTCACATGGAACAGTAAAACACACTCCTGTGAGATGGATAGAAATTCAATATATACAAGAAGAACAGTTCACTCTTGCTGAAGGATTACATACCAAAGTGATACAGTCAAAGTACCAAGAAATGACCATTTTTTATAAGAGCTTATGTAAGGCAGAAAAACATCTATAGACAAAAAAAGAAAAAAAAAGGAAAGAGAAGTTAGGTCTCAACCAGTTTTCTGAGTGAAGAATGGCTACAAACATTATTCTGAAGTTCAAGATAAAAGTGTTTAGGGTTGGTAGGCCTTAAATTTAGACTTTCTATAAAGAATTGGCTGTAGCAATGCAATTTGTTCCTTGTATAACACTGCAGACATAAGGAGAATCTTCTACCACATTTTTCACGGCAGTGAGATATGCACTTGTCAACATATTTTGTCACCGCAAAGTGGCTCTTGGCAACAGGATCATAAAGATCAATAAAAAAGTGCAGATTCTCAATATTTTACTAGCAGCTGCAAAAATTTCATTTATCTTGTTATTTTCCTCGCTTACTGCCACCCTGTCTCAGGAGGGCACTGCTAGCTAAGCAGAACGGTTTTCTTAGCCTTCTATGAATATCTGACAAAAACTCTCCCCTTTGTGTCTCCCCTTCATCTTCCCTCCTCCTCCTTCTCCTCCTCTTCTTCTCTCTCTCTTTCTTCCCAGAGCTTTGCATTTGTTAATTCTTTCCACCGTTACATAAAAATGAAAATCGGAGCCACGCTATAAATTACCGGCATCTCTTAACTTGAGAAAAATTGAGTCTACTTTGTACTTCAGCCTTGTAACATTTCATCTCTCAGTTTGGCTTCCCTTAACATAAACACAGCAGCCCGGCAAATGAATGTGCTAAAACCAAATGACACACTTTGCCGCTGAAAGAGCAGAACTGTTTTTGAGCAATGGGTGGTCTGTGGGGCTTGGAGTAGGCAGGCAAAAAAAAATGTGTAAGTGTACACCGTCCCTTACAAGTGTGCAGAGCTTCCAAAACTCGCAGAAATCTCTGCATGCTGAAGTACATCAAAGGGATTTTTCCCTTTTCGGATAATATTTCCTTTGCTGACATGTATTTAGTATTGTGGTTGGATGACTCATAAAGATAGCTTCATGGCGTCCCAACGCAGTTGAAGCAGAACACATGCCAACAAACATTATTGTCAGCCTCAAAATAAAAACAAAACGTTCAGCTAAGGGTCAATCAATCAAGAGCACTTTGAAGAAAATTCCATTTAGATATTACAAATCATAACAGAATGAATTTAAACCAGCTGACTTTCTGTGAGGAGGACGTCCATGTACAATAAAAATTAGGCCGGTTTTTCAGTGTCCAACTTTTCTATTTTCTTACACTTGGATGCAGTCACTGGTGATGGATGCCAGTTTTTTAAATTGTATTTTTGTAGTTCATTTTATAAAGATCTGAAGTAATCGAAAACAGATCAACAGAGGGAACTCTAAGTAAAAACTCCATCATGAAAGGAGAGTTGTAAAATCCACTTAATATTGACAGATGTGTAATGACTTTCTCATGTTCACTTTTCATTTAGTTTTGTCATCTATATATATATATATACATAGGCATATTTTTTCTTTTTTTCTATATATATACGTGCACGTACACATCACCACATAGAGAAATAGTCCACAAGATACCTACAAAAATACCCTTTCATCACAACAATCTTTATTCATTATCCAGTGTGTTTATTTAAAATCCTATGGTATTTTAGCTATAGATAGCAGATATTTAAGTATGTAATAAAAGATTTGTAATGTATAAATAGGACTGTTATTTTTTTAACTGCAGCATTGTTTAGTCAACTGGCCAGAGAATAAAAAAAGTTGAAAATGCAATTGAACAATTTTACAATTGTTAAATTGGATCCCTATGGGTTAATCAAACTTTATATATTTCATTTTAGCTTGCTTTTGTATGTTTTATTTTTAATTTTAAAGGTAGTTTAAATAAGTTTAAGATTTTTTCCTGAATAAAAAAAACTGCTCTCTAAAGCAACCAGCAAAAGTCGTTGCTCACTACAACTGGCAAGCCTGGGGCATTCTTTGATGTGCTTCCTACCACATTTAATAAGGCCAAGCAGTCGCTTCTGATTCTAAGGCAAAAGGCTTGTTTACAGCTGAGATCATGTATTTATGTAATGTGTTGTCTGGGTTTTCTGGATCTATTTGCCAGTACAAAGTAAAATGCATAATTTCTTTACATTTTTCTTCACATTTTGGCTTTGTCTAGCCAGCGACACGAGAGGTACAAGCCCTAGCAATCTGGGCTAGCAGGTGCACTCACAGAAAAGCACGAGATGCATACACGCCTCGTGACTGACCCTCAGGATGCCTCTGGGTGCCACTTCTCCCCCTCCCCTACCACACTCATTAAGGGTGGAGAGCTGCTTGTGTTGGCTTGCCTCTGCTGGGAGTGTTTGAGGAGGTGCAGAGAGCTCTGTGCGGCGGGGTGGCCGCACAAGTGACACTGGGCTGCCCTCGCTCCCCGGAGCGTCACCGCGCCAGCGCTGCCCCATGAGAGCACATCCTCCAAAGCTCTGGCACTGCGCTTGCAACCAAAGGCAGCAGTGCTCCTGATGGCTACAGGCTGGTGAAACATTCTCATTTTGTGTCGTGAGGTGAAGCAAAGACGACTTTACCTGTACTGAACCACTGTCAGGTTCTGCTCCCCACAGTGCCTGGCGCAGCGGATGTACCTCATCCAGCTTGACTTGCTGGGCTCTCCACCATCGATAAAGTGCTGCAGTGTCCCATCTTGGTCGTATATCTGGGGGAGATGTCACAAGGTCAGGTAGTTAGAACAAATCATCAGCAGTCATTTTCACTGCTTTTCTGGTGTTGGCTTCTCCAGGACTTTATTGCCGTGAAGTTTGTCATCTGTGCACTGATACTCTCAGAAATACACATGAAAAAGCAGAGAAGTATTTTAGGGGATGCAAGTTTATCGTGTTTCTCTTATCAAGCCAATCTTTTCATATTGGAAATATTTGTGGTGTCTCAAAGATGTGACCATGTTTCCCAAAGAATATTTAACCTATTTTGACAAGCTGGCCTTAAATAATGAACTGCCAGATAAACAAGAAAATCTGGATGTAAAGTGTGCAATAAAATGGCTGGGACATCTGAGCAAGGGGCAGTAGTAATCTCTAAATAAGAATCCCTTCTTTCACATCTCAGTTACAGCAAGAGCATATACTTCAGCAACCTCACATGATATGTTAAGGAGTTGTAGGATTCATAATATCAAAACAAATGAGAGTAGAAGGAAAAATGGAGTTGATGATGCCTTTAGGAGCTCCCTTGAGATATATAATTTTTTTGAAGTATAAAATGAGAAACCAGTCCTGAGGGAATAATTGTTTTCCTAAACATGACATCCCTGCTAAGGACATGAGAGCCAGTTATGGTGATTTTAAAAAAGACAGTATTATCTTTCTATTCAGAAGCGAGTGCTCTCTCTGAAGTCCATAATAGAGCTGCTCTGGAGGCTCTGAAATGAAAAGATAAATATATCATGCATACCTGCCCTCCTGACTGCTTGTCTAGGTAGGTCCTAGTAAAATCATAGTAAAAGCATGTGATCTCACAAGACTTTTACTTGTTACACAATTACTTTGGCAAACATTTCAAATGCATCTGAACCATTAGGTGCCTATCCAAAGTAAATCTCATTTTCATGCCTTTTTCCTCTCAATGAACACCATTTGCTTTAACATCTACCCCAAAAATTTTATCCCTTTTGAAATTGTATGAGCCTAAATTGATGTCTTCTCAAAAGTATTAATTCTGCTAACTAAAGACGAAGAACATTTATTACATTGAACATTTCTAGTATATACAAATTAATAATCTTGAATGTCCTTTTCAATATCAAGAGAATAATCTCAGAAATTATGTGACTACCATCAACACTTACGATTTTCTAAAAGAGGATTCAATTCACAGAAAAATATAAACAGGAATCAAAATCTAGTTTTTTCCTCCAACAAAGTAGAGTCTCAAATTCAGGAACCAGCCTTGCTTTTGCTTTTGGCCAAGAGGGACTGTGAGTAATCAGGAGGAATATTTCCATTGCAAGAGCATGAGAGACACAGAAATCAAGTGTCTATGGCGATCCTTATCCTTTTTTCCTGAGCGTCTGTGACAAGGACCAGGTGGAACCTGGCCAAATACTCCTATGCTGGATAAGCAAGATGCTACCCCAAGACGCACTGAGTGGAATAAAGTCACAGAAATCAGGAGTCCTCAGAAATAAACAAATATTCCAATCCCAGGGATGAAGTTTATCATTCACAAATGGTAACATGCTGATTATCAGCAAGGACCTATTCTTATTCAAATATCTTAATGTTTGTTGAATATATGAGCAAAATATGTTAAACTATAAAAATCTGTGTAGAAATCAGAAAAGTTCTACAGAACATTAGCCTGTAAAAAGGAAGAGAAGGAAAAATTAATGACGAACAGTACTTGGCTGAAACCATTTTGGCAATATCTATGCAAACATTCTCAGCAGTGTTTATTACATCCATTTACATGCTGCTTATTCACATAACAATACATGACTTAACATGAGGCAAAAACAATTCCCATAAATAAAGAGCTCATATCTTCCTAATCCCCAGATGATATGAAACAGGAAAGACGAAGAGGTCTGCCATAATCAGTAGTGACACCCAGATCTTGGCACACAGGGCCCTACCCAGAACTCTGTGTAAATAGACAGCCATTAACTGATACGAAAAGTTAAAATCTGTCATGACAACGTAGGACTGGATCTTTCCTGGGCCTTGGTCTGGAATTGGAAGGGCTGTGCTGTTAAGACTAAGTGTTTTCAAACACTTTATTCTCGCAAGTATCAATGCATCCAGTGACACTGTGCCCCCCTTTCCTAGGAGGGTATTACTGACATTGCTGCATAGTCATAATCTATCCAACAGCATTCTTTGCCCTGTTCTTACACGACTGTAAATCCATCTGTAAGGAAGCAGAAGCCCTAGGCTTAGAAGGTAAATAACAATACTGTGTTGAATCTATTTGTCAAATTGCATAATATAGGTTAAAATCCAGAAAAAAAGCCCCAAAACTCAGACATGGTTATTGTTTTTCATGTCACCATCATACAGGACTTCTTGTTCATTTTACAGTCATATAAATCAGGAAACCAGTGAAGATATAACTGCCTGAGGAAATCCTCATGAAGCAGCAAACCATAATCTGCCATAACAGAGAAAAAGCAAATCTGCAGCACAAGCTGTGAACACAGGCACTCCAGTAAATTATGGATATATATATATTTATTCACATCTCTACTACACATGCATATGTCCTCAAACAGTATCTATTACAGAAAATTCTTCAGAAAACTGTGATAAACTAATGTTACCGGAAGGCTTTCACTACCTCACTTGATCATTACATCTGTCTACACTGGCATAATTTTTAACACATTGCAATAGCCTCATGGCAAAACAGAATGCCATTTCTCCAAGTCTCTTCAGACTCTGCATTTATTTTTTCTGTATCTCACGTCAGTCACTGATCTAAGTGGTGGAAACACAATCAGTTGTTTCATTTTTCTACTTTGATTCTATTTGGAAGTGTTACCTAAGCTTCTTACTGGATCTTGATAACTGTTGGCTTTGTTGAGTTTTAAAAGAACACCACAAAATATACAATAATTAATTCTTACCATTATAGAGACTCTTGCATTTTGCTGTTCACTGCTACTCTTCTTGGTATCACATGCATAAAATAACAGAATTTTCAAATCACTTACTATGAGCCTTCTCCTCTCTAAAGAGGTTTTACTCTTAGCTTCAATGGGAAAATAGCAAAGAGGTACCTAAAACTACTGGCAATGCAGTGAAAAAGCTGTAACCAGGCATGTTAGGTGGGGTAGCATCCATACAAGTTATATTCTTTCTGTATCAGTGTACGAACCTACAAGCCACAGTTACACAGCAAGTTTCTTCTTTTCTAACTTGGACATCAGAACTCAGTAAGCTCTACATTAGGCAAATCTCACTATTGTGAGACCCTGCTTCTGATGTAAAAACACTACAACATCTTCTGAAGGTGTCTATCCTAAGCAGAAGTTTAAAACAATGCCAAAAAGGGTAATGGTTATAAGCCTGGTTATTAAGCTGACGGTCTGTAAAACGTGTGCAATTATAGAATCATAGAATTGTTTAGGTTGCAAAAGACTTTTAAATCATTGAATCCAACCCTTAATCCAGTGCTGCCAAGCCAAGCAGGGTTGAAGTCCCTAAATGAATTCCCTAAGTGCCACAGCTACACTTCTTTTGAATACCTCCAGAGATGGTGACTCAACCACTTCCCTGAACAGCCTGTTCCAGGGCTTGACAACCCTCTTGGTGAAGAACGTTTCCCTTACATCCAAGCTAAACCTCCCCTGCACAGTTTCAGGCTGTTTACTCTTTTCCTGTTGCTTGTTACTTGGGAGAAAACACCACTTTGAACACTCCTAGAACTGCTGTTCAGGCAGCTGTACAGAGCAATAAGGTTCCCCCAATCCTTTTTTTCTCCAGACTAAACAGCCCCAGCTCCCTCAGCTGTTCCTCACAGGACTTGTGCTCCACACCCTTCCCCTGTTCCATTGCCCTTCTCAGTGTGCTGCAGAACCTCAATGTGCTTTTTGTAATGAGGGACCCAGAACTGAACACAGGACTTGTGTGCCCTCACCAGTGCCAAGCAAAGGGTATGGTCACTGCCCTGGTCCTGCTGGCCACACGACTGTGCACACAGGCCAGGATGCCCTTGGCCTTCTTGGCCACCTGAGCACAGCTGGCTCATGTTCAGCTGCTATCAACCAGCACCCCCAGGTCCTTTCCCACCAAGACATCTTTCCAGCCTCTCTGCCCCCATCCCGTACCATCGTGTGGGGCTGTTGTGACCAAAGTGTAGGACCTGGTACTTGCCCTTGTTTGACCTCATAGACTTGGCCTCACCCGGTCAATCCAGCCTGTCCAGATCCCTCTGCAGAACCTATCCACCCTCCAGCAGATCAACTCTTATGTAAATTAGTGTCACCTGCAAACTGACAAAGGATGCACTTGATCCTCACATCCAGATCACAGATAAAGATATTGAACAGGGCTGTTCCCAACACTGAGCCCTGGGAAGCAACACTTGTGACTGGCCATGAGCTGGATTTAGCACCACTCACGTCTATTCTCTGGTCAGGTCCAGCTTCAGTTTTTTACTTGAAGAGTACAAGCCATCTGCATCCAATTTTTCTAGCAGAATTCTGTGGGAAATGGTGTCAAAGTCTTCACTGGTAGACAATACACACAGCCTTTCCCTCATCCATGAAGTATGTCACACTTTCACAGAAGACCAGGTTGATCAAGCAGGACTGTCTTTCATTAACCCGTGCTGGCTGTGCCTAATCCTGGTTGTCTGCATGACGGCACTTAAGATTATTTGCTCCATGACCTCCCCTGGCACCAAGACCACACTTACAGGCCTGTTGTTGCCTGCATCCTTCTTCCTGCCCCTCTTGTAGCAGGACTTTACATCTGCTGACCTCTGGGTCAACTGGGACCTCCCTGATGAGCCATGGCCACTTATAAATGACTGAAAATAGCTTAGTGAGCTCTTCCCTCAGCTCCTCAAGACTTGTGTCAATCCCATCTGACCCCAGAGACTTGTGTATGTCCAAATGGAGTGGCAGGTCTCTCTCTTGATTACAGAGAGAATGTAATCAGCTTCATTCTGCTTCCCACATCTGTCTTACAGCTCAGGGGACTGGTTATACAGAGAAGAACAGGTCCTACTATTAAAGACTGGGGCAAGAAGACATTAAGCTCCTCAGTCTTTTCCTCTTCTCTTGTCATTGTTGCCTCACATATCCACCAAAAGCATTCTACTTGACCCCCCTTAAGTTGCTACACAATTTATAGAAGCCTTTTTTATTTTCTTTTACAGCAGATAAATTCTACTTGGGCTTTGACCCTTCTAGTTTTCTCCCTGCATAACCTCATGACATCCTTGTAGTTCTCTGGAGTTGTCTGCCTCTTTCTTTTAAAGGTCATTAACTCTTTTTTTTCCCCAGCTTCCAGCCAAAGTTCTCTGTTTGACCAGGTTAATCTTCTTCCCCGCTTATTCATCTTTTGGCATATGTGGGCAGCCAGCTCCTGTTCCTTTCAGATTCCCTTCCTGAGGCACATCCAGTGTTCCTGGACTTCTTGCCATTCAAGACTGCCTCCCAAGGCACTCTGTCAGCCAGTCCCTTAAACAGGTCAAAGTCTGCCCTCTGGAAGTCCAAGACAGCAGTCCTGCTGATCTTCCTCCTTACATCTCTGAGATGAAAACTCTATCATTTTGTGATCTTTGCTCATGACAGCCTCTGACCACCATATAACCCACAAGTCCTGCTCTGTTCACAAACAACAGGTCCAAAATGACACATTCCATAGCTGACTTCCTTACCATCTGTGTCAGAAAGTTATCTACCCCACACATCCACAATCATCCTGGATTTTTTTCCCCTCTGCAGCATCCCATTTCCAGCAAACTTGGCTAAACTGAAGTCTCCCATGGGAACAAGGGATGACAACCATGAGACTTCTCCCAGTTCCTTATAGAATATTTCACCTGCCTCTTCATCTTGGCTGGATGGTCTAAAACAGACTTCCAGGAAACGAGAATATCTGCTATATTGGCCTTCCTCTTTGTTCCTGAAAATCCCTGAGACTCAGATAACTGAACAGTAAAATTCAGTGATTTGGCTTGCCTAACGCAGTGATTGTTAAGCAAAATGCTGATGGACTTTGGAGTTTATTATGATACGTATACATTATTTATTTGTTAGAGCTTCTAATAACGTCAAACTGAAAGCAAACTGCATTGTATGCATGACTTGATAACTCACTCATTTAGGTTGGATTTTGTGTAATGTACTGGTGCCTGGCTGGCTTTGAAATCAGCACACTGCCAAAGGACCTCATTATCTAGAAAGCTGGAAACCTCCAGAAGATGTATGAACTGAAAGACAGAGGACTACTAACAGAATTTGCTGAAAATATTGCATTTCAGGAGCATAGTTTAGGCTGAAAGTGAAAATACAGCTGGGTTCATATTGATAGAAGCAGTGTTCAAAGAATGAACGCTTTTCAGTTTTGATTGCCTTAATATTTGGAGGGAGGACATCTGCTTTAGGACAGGAGAGCCCTTCTAAATATGTGTACTCTCCTTGTTACACACAGAATGAGAAGGGGGAGTAGAAACTAACATGCATGTAACCATCACTTCTTTCTCATTTCTTTCAATAACTTGATGACCAAGTAAGGGTATACAGCAAACTTTCTAAGAACTCTTTAGTCTCACTGTATAAAAGAAAAATGAAATATAACGGAACTCAGAAACAAACTAAAATGTATGGAAAACTCTCCAAATATAGCTTAACCAAAAAGAAAAACTGATGTTGATTTACGACAATAATAATAATATATAATCATATATTTTGCAAAGACCACATCTTAAACATTGACGTATTTTGTAAATTACATGCTATCTTTTAAGTTACCTATACAGTGAACAGGCTGAACAGTCACAATAAAGAAAAGACTATTCATCACATTCTGATAAAACCACTTTTGGTGCCTATTAAATATTATTGAATCTGTAATAATCAACCATACACGTAAAAGTAGTATACAACAATAATAGTATACATGTCCTGAACCACATTCTGCTATAAGTGGAAGTGCTTGGACAGGTTCCCTGTTCAATTGCACAGTCTTTATTTCAGAAAGACATTAGTTATAAATACTGCTCATATGTTCCACTATTTCTTGATAAGACTAATTGATTTGTTTTACAGTTAAAGTATGCTTTCAGTTTATTTATGGACAGACAGTAGAATCAAAAATATAAATACATTTCAGATAACATTCATGCTTGTTGTCTTAGGAGGAGATAAGGATGCTTTGGTTTATTATTACGTAGAAAATGAAAACCAGTTACTATGGTCTTTATATCTGTATGAAATAAATCCATGTCAATAACTAGTTACTTGCTTTGAAGTGCTTCTGTTTTTATAGTAATAATTGATGGTATCTCCTTGCCATGTAGAAAATGCAAAATTCCATTCAAAGAATGATTTTTCTTTGTTGTGATATTTGTACTACATGCAATTTGTTTATATTTAGAATTATGATCAAGCTTCCCAAAGCAATTAATAGAATAGAAATCTGAAATAAATGAGCAAGGAGGAAATATCAGGAGACCTCACTGGTTAAAGTCAAAGCAAAATTTTTGTCCAACTGGATGCAACCTCTGTGAAAATGCACAGAAATATATCCTGACAGCCAATGGTCTTCTTTGACTGCTCACACAAATCAAAGCAATTTTCTAAAATTAGCCATATCTGATATGGAGCGTACATCTTGTAATATCTACTTAATGTTTTTCTCTTTAATCTAGCAAGCAACATCTAGCAAATTTTATAAAGGAGAATACTTGCCAAATAATATTAAAAGCTATTTAGTTTTAATGTTTCTCAAAGGATTATGGCGAATGAAACTATAAACATTGGTTTGAACTGTCTGTGCTAGGTGAAAGGCTTCATCTCTCACTTAGACCTCAGTCCAGCAAACACTTCTGCACATGTTGTAGTCCCATTGATCTCAATGGGACTACTCGTGTGTGAAATCAAGCATCTGTGTAAGCAGCTGGAGGATTGGGGCCTTATTCCAGAAAGTGTCATGAAAGCAATGCCCTGCTGATTATGTGGACTTCATAAAATTACTTTTTTTAAGTCAAGTCTCAGTGGTTTGTTTTGACATTAGCCTGTGGAGGTCCTGGAATAGGAAAGAATTTCATGCAACACCACAGTGTTACTCAACACCAGGGCAATGAGAGGAAGACACAGAGCAGAAGAACACCCCACGCATGAAGCTGGGATCTTACACACATGTAAACAGATCTGTAAATGCTCTTGCAGCCTCCACTGACATCACAGGGCCTTCCCTGTGTTCTGCACTCTCCTGACAGGTCCAGTGATAGGACAAAAAACCTGTGGTGCTCCAGCCATGAGTCATTCCACAACGGAGACATTTTTGTTTAACATTGTTATTTCCACCCTACTCACTACACTGTGTTCCTGTGCAGCCCTGGTAGCAGAAGACCATGTAGAGGCAACAGGCTGTAGTGGTTCTCTCCAGTCTTTTCTATGTGGGACAAGAGAAAAAGTGTTACCAGTCTAGGCTCACTATTCAGAGAGACCATGAAAGAAACCAGACTAAAAAGGAAAAGATTATTTAAAAACAGGGAGGCAAATTATCAAAGCTGAAATAACCCAAAAGGAAGGCTCTCACACCCGTTGACTGGTAAATGCACATCGTAGTAAATATAACGAGGAAGGACTTACAAGTAAGGGCTCAATACCGAAAATCCTGATTCAACTAGAAAGAATCTATGAACTCACTCAGTAATAAAGCTCCTAAAATTATATTCAGAGCCAGAGAATCAAGACAGTTACAGTGATTCCTTCTGGCTCCCAGAGCCTCTGAAAATAGAGCACTACTTCCTTTGCAAGGTAATGACAGAGCTTTGGCCATTTTCTTGGAGGTTCTCAAAACCATTAGACATTGAAAAGTGAAATTTAGAAGTGTTTGTTTCATATTTTTTCATTCCTTTACACAACCAGAAGGATTTTAGCAGATTTAATCACTCACCATCAAGCTACACAACGCAGCTGTAAAAAGTGAGCAGGTACACACTCCTGGAGTGACTTACTGATGACTCCATGACCTCAGAGAAATCACTCAGGACCAAAAGAAACTCATAAATGAAACTTATTCTAATTTGCCCTGATTTTTAAACATAAGACAGAACAAAATTATGGAGTGTCTGTTCTTCAAACTCAAGGTTTATCTTGCCTGTAAGTGGAAGTTGATGGCCCAAGAAGAGCACAGCTTTTCATCCTTCATTCCTACAATTTCTGTTGAGTGTTTTCTCAAAACGAAGTTCCAAACTGTGTTTTCATAGTTTTGTGTATGAATACTTCTAGAGAGGTAGCAGATCTTAGACATGTAAGTCCTAAACTTAGTTCTCAGAGATATTTTCAGACACACTGAAATATGGTGCATAGAACATATGGTACAATTATCATTCCATAATTGATTTTAGTGTGGTTTCAATTTGCAGCACTTGGAGCTTCTCATTATTTTCTTTACCTTTAGGATTTTTAAAAGCTCCAATGCCATGTTCCTTTAAGCATTTTAAGAACTAGATTATAAAGGTACTTCTCAAGAACAGAGCTGCTAGACATTCTAAGTGATCTGCAGGAAGGGTGTGAAGAGGATGGAGTCACTTCTTGGTGGTGCCAAGCAAAAAGACAAGAGGCAATGGTCAGAAACTGATGTACAGGAAGTTCTACATTAATATGAAGAAAAATTTTATCATGAGGATGACTGACCATTAGAGCAGGCTGCCCAAGAGGTTGCAGAGTCTCCTTCTAAGGAGATATTCAAAAGCTGTCTGCACACAATCCTGAGTAGCATGCTCTTGGAAACCCTCCTTGAACAGGGAGGTTGGACTATGTGACTCAAATGGTCCATCCAATCTTACATAAAATAAATCCCAGCCCTAATGCAGAAATGCACGATATGTGAAAATATTCCCTGAAAAGAAAGCCTGTCAACAAGTAACCTCCCCTTCAAGAAATGTCAAGGGCATTACTTTGTTCTAAAAAAAGTAATGCTGCCTAATGTAATGCCTGTGATCCACTGATACTGGTTTGTTCCTGGACTAGGGCAATTGTAGTTATATTCAGGTGTGTAAACTTCTGTTCCCACTAGTGTTTCTGGAAGGTTCAAGTATTCCACTATAACTCCATGACTGCTCCAGATGATAAGCAGTTATCCTTAAGTTCTGAGCATTACTTGTCAGTCCTGTCTGTGTGTCTTAGATACTTTCCAGGATTTAAAATGCCACTAAACACCTCCATTCAGACACTTGAAATGCTCTGCAGATGCCTGGGTTTAGCTCCAGCCCTGAAAACAGTTTGTCACATGGCTTACAGCAAGTACTTAAAGGCTTGATCCTGTGGCTGTAGAAAACAGGGATTTTGATAACATTTTTTGTGCACCATTTGCTTATCTTCACTCTAAGTTTGTAAGTAAATATGGATAGGGGCTGTGTTTACAGTGTATGTGTAGAACATCTATCACAGCAGAACACCCATTTACTACTACAATACAGACTCCACAGAAAATTCTTTCAATCCTTTTTTAAGCTTCTCATTAAGGCTTACCATAAATGAGGAATTTCAGTAAAAATTACATACCTTGAAAAATATACTTAGTTCCTTTGTGAGTTTTAAATAATGAGGCACAGTGATATTTTTAGTTTGGAATATTTTGGAATGTCTGGAATGTCAAGTTCCCCAGATGATGATTAAAAGGTCAAGTAATAAAGTATATGATAAACTGTGCCTAAGATTCCTCATAAAACAAATGAGTAATGGTTGTACAAACTGTGTTGCCATGTTTTCATATCAAAAAATTCCTGGAGTCTATTATTCCTTCAAATTCATTAAATTATAGGATTGTCAGAAAAACAGCACAGGAATGGCTGGTTTGCAGCTTCTTTGGGGCTGAAGTCAGGCTCAAGATGCGAATGAAAGGAGTGCAGTAAGGAGTAGTGCTGATGCTGCCAGGGGACCTCATGGTGGAGAATGTAAAAAGGGGTTTTTTCTCTCCGGAGTGCAGGTCTGGTGGTGGTAAGTATCATGCTAAGTTTCTTTAGAAGTGTGTTTGTTTCTGTGAGGATTATAACATTCGATTAGAACATTGCTTGAGACACAATCACAGGAGCCCTCCAGAGCTGTCAAGCATTTGGCATATCTCACTTATCTCTAAGGGTGGCAGGGGCCATCAATACAAAGTGGACCATCAATCAATATGGGGTCTTCTTCAGACATTGCCTGTCAGCTGATCAGAGGGAGACTTTAGGGAATCAGCTTTCCATTATCAGGATTTGGTCTGTGATCAGAACAAGCCACTAAACCTTTTACTTTTCACTTGGCAAAAACATACACACTGGAAAAAAGTCCTGACAGTTCATTCATTTTGCTCCATCACTGGAGCCAGATGATGTTTGACTGGGGAGACCCACCCTCTTTGATGTTGTACGCTTTTGAGAGTGCCCTGCTGTGAAGAAAATTTTCTCCTTCCAAATTAAAGAGAAATATTTCTGTGTCCAGCTGTTAAATGTGACGTTTGCCATTTTTCAGTGCACTGGCTTTGTGCCATCTCACAGGCTGTGTTTCAAGCCTATCTTTTTCCTTTCCCCTTCTCAGCAGCAATATCCACAATGTGTTAGTGTCTCCAACTCCTACATACATCAGTACCAAAAGGGAAAATACAAGTAATACTGCATTTCTCTGAACTGCGGCAGCAATATTTACATGTCTCTTCTGATTTTTTTAATTAGAGCCAGCGATCCTTCATGCAATGAAGGATAAAACCCTTAAATATGATCTATGAAAAGCCGACCTCAGTTTCATTTTGATTGCAGTAGACAAACCACGCCGAAGCAAAGCCTTAGTAGAAAACATTTACTGGTTAAATGAGTGTGGATATTACTAAAACTTGTTTCATGTCCACATCAAAAAAATGGCACCCATTCAGCAGCCCTAGCTCTGTTTAAATTTAGACAAACTTCTCATGAAATCTTGAATAAATATTTAGGTTTATGTAATCAAGAAAATCTGTATCTTCTCATATTTATTAAGTGTAATTTTTAGAGTTACAAAAACCACTGTCACAAACTGTGTATACAGTAAATAAAGGGGGAACTCATCATTACGACATTTTGCCTATTCATTGAGGTGGATGAAATGTAACAGGTTCCAAGTATTCTTTAGTTCAAGCTGCCCATAATCCTTTTCATTTCCATATTTGCTGTTACAGAAAAGAATCAATGTTCGATGGATTTTGGCAAAGTCATTATTACAAACCTGTGTTCTGTAATTAATCTCAGACTATGACTAGCAAATCTGAATAACTGCTCATGTACTCATCACATCTTCATGCTGTGAAAATTAAAACCTGACTGAGAGCCTCAAAGGATGAGAATGAAAACACTTAATTTGGAAAATTACATGAATGGTAACAAAAACAAAGCACTTCCCCTTTAGGTATTCACTTTAGATCCATGCCAAGAAAGAGTATTTTTAGATAGATTTGATCTAGAAATAAGCAGTAAAGATGCTCTTAATCCGAACTACAACGGACTCATGGACACAGTTTTTAAAATTTTAGAATGGTGCAGGTTTACAAACAAATATAAATTAGCCCCTCTCCAAAAGGCTATCAGAGAGCCAAGCTGCATTCTGCAGGACTTCAGGCAGCTCTCAAAAGCTACCTGGTATCTCACAAAGGCAGTACTGGGACTGCAGATGTCCAAGCAGCACAGAGACGCTGGCTGTAATGCTGTTGGCAATTCAACAGCAGGCATGCTTACTTGTTCCTGGAATGAATCAATCACTGCCACTCCTAAAACTGCAAGCAGTACATACATACTCTACAAATGGTACATTTGGAGCTCTACATTATGCTGGTTCCATGACTCCGGTTCCAAAGAGGTGACCTTGCTATACAAATATAATTTATACTGCTATTATCCTTCTCTCTCCTTATTTCTAAAATGATTAGGAAATAATTTTCTTAATGATAATTCTAACTTTCTCTTATTCAGGTTGCCAGTGTTATCGAAAATTTCCTTTACTTGCCTCTAGTTGTTCCATCAGCCACCGTTTCACCATGTTCCTTTTTTCTGTCCCTCAATCAGAAAAACACCCAAGAATACCTCGTTAGAGTGAAAATGAAAGACTGATTCCAAAGATTTGTGTTGGACTCTTTCACTACTGCTTTCTGTATTACTCTCTTTCATCTTTAAAAGCAAATACCTTACCCTTATCCTTCCAGCCTTTCTCAACTCTCCTCCCTGTGCCAAGACAATTTTCTGTAAAAGGGAAATTTTTGTCCAAAACAGGTATGAGTGAAAATGTATAGGTGGCTTACATATGCCAACACAGATGAAGCAGGACTATTTCAGAAATAGTTGAGTAGTTTGAGTAGCAAATCTGCTGGCCTTAAATGACCACTTTTTTACAAAGAAACTCAAGGCAGATGAAATTATTTCAAACCAATAGAACCAGTGATTATAATCCATCTTGAACATTTTAGCAGTAAAATTATTTATGCAAGGTAAGTTTTATTTTTCCTCAAGACCAGATTTTTTAAAAACCTTAAAACTAACCAACCATTTTGATGATTTTCCCACACTCTCAAAATTTGATTTAATTTAACAAAGGGGAATATTTTTTTACCAAGACTGCCTGTAAAATTATTTTGCTGTATCTGTTCAAAACCTCACAATGTTGCAAAACAATAGCAATAACAAAATATTTTGGAGCAAGGGCTTTTTTTTGTTTTGTTTTTTAATTTGGATTATTTCATGATTTTATAAACCAAAATATAAAGTTTTCAGATTTTATAAACCAAAATATAAAATATTGTAAGCTTACTGTGGCCTAAAAATAAAAGGAATTTTGAATGGAGATACATATTTTCTGTTTAGAAAATTTAATAAGTTTATATTTAGATAATTTGTAGCTATTTTTTCCTATTCATGTTTTATTCATAAGAAATTTCCATGAAACTGAACTTTTTTTGCAAAAAGTTTTATTTCCTGAGCATTCACTTGGAGACAAAAAATTGTTTCCTTGGGAAACTCCTACAATTTGTAACCAGCTATCTGTTGCACTCCAGTTAAAGAGACACATTAAAACAGTCAAAAACAGTCATGGCACCTAAGAGCTTGCAATCTAAAAGACACAGATAAGGCTAAATGAATTGAGAGACCCAGAAAATGTGATGAAAGTGTAACCTTTCTCCACTCCTTTCCTGTATCTTTCTCCCTCATGCACAATCACAAATCTTCTCTGCTTAAATATAAAAAGAATAATAGGGAGTACGACTTCACACTTTTCCTGAGTTAAGCTGGAGCTGCCAAGCTTCCCCTCTGCCAGACAGAAAAGCTTTGGTTTGCCAGTGGGCTACAGATCTCCAGCAGCTCCCTCCTATTCCTGGGGAAAACGAACCCTGGATGCATCTGCAGGCAGGTTAAAATCTGAGTCCTTTCTTGGCCAGCTGTTTTCCCCTGGCTGTGTACAGGCAATCCAAGCCATGTGTGTATTACTCCAGGCATTTGGGCACAGAGGGAAGGCAGGCTAAAGAAAGGGCAGGGAAACTACACAGTGTAGAAAACAGGTATTTTTGCAAGGGGTTCCTCAAGAACCCCTTGCTGATACTAGGCAAATGAGTCCTTGTTCAGCTTCTTTTTAATGCCTCACAGACTGTATACTTACTGTATGTGGCTGACTCTCCTAACTGGTTTGACCACTATATTTGTAAGATGAGAGAATATTAAAAATAACTGTGAGCCAATTCTTAGCAATACCCTCAGACTAACTGTTTTCAAAGAATTTGATGAAGCTGTAATAAAAATCAATTTATCCACAGAAAGAAGCACCTCTTGTTCTCAAATGACAGATTTACGATTTCACGCAAGCGTGAATATCCTAGAGCTCACCCTTTTTAATAAGGAATCTTTTAAAAGACATAAAATATTTGTCCTAATGAAGTAATGGTTTCCTAAGGTTTTGCTTCTTTTCTGTACTGCCTACAGTTTTATGTCTTTGTTGAAATGTGTCACTTCTTAAATTATGATGTTTTCCTAAGTCTACCATATTCTTTTTCTAACCCACACTAAGAAAGCACAATTGTCAGACATTATGTTTTGAGGGCGAACTGACCTCCAACATATTGTGGATAACGTAAATTTAATATTTTATAGTTATTCTGAAAACATTCCTAAGCTCAAAATCCTTGGTTGCTTAGTATTTTTAACTCACTCCACCTAACAACAGTAAACTAAAATGGCCAATGTTTTCTGCAGAAAATCAAAGTAAAAGGTGAGAGGCAAAGATGAAAAAGTACTTTAACTTTTAGGGAGTCGCTGGTATTACAGAGTGACTGCCAACTTTAGATAAGATGCTGTGCTGAAACAGCCTAAAGAGCTGCTGCAATCCCAGGACTGTCATCTGTTCAAATTTGTCTAAAAATTCTCCAAGAAACTGGGAGTATGGGATGAGTGAGACAGGAGAGGTTAATGCACTGTGATTCTAGCCTCCGCTGGCTCATTCTGTCAAGAAAAACTGAGGTTCTTCCAACAGAATATGATAGTATGACACTGTGGTAGATTTTGCTTCTTTTTCTCAAACGCTTTTCATTCTCCAGTAGAGAGCAGAGAAGGATCTGAGTTACTCCAGGCTTCAAAGGAAAGACATTTATTTTGTCCAGATAAGTAAATTGTCTAGTAATCCCATGTGGCATCTGGATAGGAAATATATTATACTTACTAGAAAATTGAGCAAATCCTTGGAATCAAGGATGAATAAACAAACTGACTGAGAGGAAAAGACACTTACCAGAGTCTTAATAATGAGATACATTCAGGAGCATTCCATACTTTAAAGGGTAGTTTTGCAGTGACTAATGAAGCCTGGTTTTAGTATGAATGTGTATCTTTTGTCCCCAAAACATTCACTGCTGTAACAATCTCTACTTTGACACTGATTCCAGTGTATGACACTGATATGTAAATACTTCTCAGTTATTATGCACTTAGTACTGCTGCTATCACTGGAAGTTCAGCATGCAGAGAATCAAAATGTACAGTGCAGTCTGTCACTGTGAGTGCAGGAGGAATGGGGGTCTGGGACACTGGGCCTTGCAATGTGTAAGCAGAGAAAGCTCTAGGGGTGACTAAAATTGCTCCCAAAAACACCCAGTAGCTTTTGCTCGACAGTGAGACATAGATTGGGTCACTGAGCTTTGCTGAGCCCCAAAGGGCTTTTATCTTTTCCTTGAAACCATCCCAAAAGCATGTAACTTCTTCTAGATGTCACTTTGTGTAATGTGAAGTAGCAAGAATGTGAAATCTGGAACCATGCAGGGCAGAAAAGTCCTGGTGAACAGTTTGCACATGCTCAACAAACCTCATGTGTTTTACCAATTATGCAGGCAATAGGTGCAGATTGCAGCTATTGTTTTCCCAAATCTCTGGAAATTTAAGATGACGCATATTTGGAAATGTACTGTTGCCATGACAATACCAGATAGAGTGTGCCCTGTATGCTTTCCATATTTGACTTCACTATATATACAGGCATATCCTGTATTATACACACTGTCTGGCCGTTCTAGAAGACAAAAACTACATTTCCTGTTTTCTTCCTTTTTTTTTTTTTCCTACTTTTTCCACATTTCAGGAGCTTTACCCTCTCATCTATGACATCAAAATCAGTGAAAATGCAGGAGCAATTACTCTGTTCCTATAAATATAGTTCTGACTGCTAATTAAATCCATTCTGAACTCTACAGGTAAATCATTAGCAATAACACAGTTCATATAGATATTTTATAAATTAGATATAGATGTATTTTATAGATATAGATTTATTAATATAGATACTTTCCATAACCATTAAATTTAAATGTCATGTTTTGTGACATTATCTCAGTACAAAATGTGTTTTACCTAAAAATGTTCAAAACCAAAAGTAACCAAAACAAACCCTCAGATTCTAATAGAGTTTTTAATACTGTAATTATGACCTGAATCAGACCCAAAATTGTACTACTATGAGCAGCTCTGAACACAAAATTGCATGGAAGTTCTACAAACAGTGTCAAAAGGCATCACACTCCACAATGCAGAGCATGTGTATTTCAGTCTTTTAATTACAGTGTAAATCCTCTAAAAGTCAGTGCAACAATAACCAGCAGAAGCAGATAGCTAGCAAAAATTTAAATTATAGTGGTGATGGAAGAAAAAGAGCAGGAAGACCTTACCACATTTATAACAAATGTTTGCAGCACTTTTCACATATAATATTATAAAGATATGTATTGCAATTCCCATTTTACACCTGATGTAAACCATACCATTAACTTTGCAACTCTGCTTAAACAGTCTGTCAACTTTAATGTTACATCTACATATACTGTTCACATAAATGAGAAAAAAACCAAACCTCATCACATATGTCATTCACATGGTGAATACAGTCAGTTCTGAGATTTGTATTGATTTAATATCCTTGAGAGTAAAATAAACAGGACTCAAAAGATCCATCATGATGCAATTATCCAAAGTTTTCCTTTTAAAATGCATCTCTGCTTCATTCCTGACAAAATAATTTTAACTGTAAATTTGCAAATGTCTCAGTTATAAAACTGCACAGATCTGAACTATAATAGCCAAAGCTCAAATGTTTTATAAATACATTTTAAATATGGCATTAATATAAAAATCCCATATCATACAACCAAAACAATTTAATAGAACTTGCTATGGCAATAATCAGGTCATTTAAAAAAAAATAGATAAACTCCTTTATGTAATTTTGAACTTCTTCTGACCTTCTCATGGCTCTGATTGAGAACAAATGTTACCCAATAAATACATTGGCAGCCTTTTATTTGCAAAAAAAAAGAGGACAGTTAATTTAAGCAGCCTTTGTTTCAGTAGACATGTCTGATGCATTGCATAGGAAACAATACCAGTCTCTCATATATATCAGTTATAATCACAGATTAAAAATCTTACTGATTTAGAGCATATCTTCACTGCAATCAAAGTGACAGATGAGTACAGACGAGTCTGTTCTCTGGGTGTAAATCAGTTACCTAGGTCATGACAGCAGAGGATGTACTTAGGCTGCTTACTGTGGCTTACTGAGAGTTTGCTATCCTGTGGTAAGCTAATTTTTACTGGACTTACATCACTTATGAGATTTATATAATTACCCTTATTAAAATTATTTGGCTTGTGTCTGCCCAGAGCTGCAGAAACATCTTAGGATGTTGTGTAATATGTTCTGAGTGAATTTGCAATAGGGGAACGTGATAATAAAAACTGGAAATCACTATTGGTGATTTCTTTCTTTCAAGTGTAGCTCAAAATGAAGCTTCATACTCACTTGAAGGTAGGACTCATTTCACACAGCCCTAACCAGCAAGGGTTAAGTATATAACCTCACTCTATTGCAAATGTCCTTGTAGAGACAACAGAGAGAAACAGGCAACATCAGAGGGCAACACACAGTAATCAAGGTTAACTCCAGCAGATGAGGCACTTACTGATATCCAATGTTATTGCCTGATGCTGCAAGTACAACCTGCTGTAAATTGCCACACCCTAGGTGTGGACTCTAGTCTCACTGAGACTAGTACTCAAAGAATTCAGCCATTTTTTGTATTGCTTTCTCATGCTCTTAAAGAAAAGGGTGTGAACAATCATCTCAACATTGAAGTGTGACTATTGTAGTACACTTTTTACTAGAAAAACAAAAAAAACTTCTCTATACAAGTACATTTATAAGTAAATTTATAGCATCATGTCAGTATTAAGATAGTCACCATTATGCCTATGAAATCATGCTGTCAACCAACCTGGAGTCTGGAGTTTTTAAATTTTTTCAGCATTCTTTCCAAAATATACTTCTCCCTTTTTTCTTTTTAATTTTTTTTCTTTTTTTTTTTATTAAGTACACAGAAGTAACAGCGGTTTTTAAGAGAGCTGTGGTTTCTAAGACAGTTGAAAGTTGCTTCCCTAAAATGACCCTTCCTACCCAGCAAACAATTACAGCAAGGCAAAAGGGAAAAAAAGCAAAAGGGGAAAAGCCACATTTTCTTATCATATTGCTCACAAAACTGCTGTGTTGGTGAAGCTTTTCAGACACATGCTCAAAAGTTAAAACAAACAAATAAATAAATAAAAGTGTTCCCCTTCCACTCGATTTTAATTTCAAAACTTGACAAGCTGGCACATCTCAAGCCATTTTATGGAAGCTTTGAGATAATATGTGGTGGCAAGAATATGAGAATGTCTGGAGCATGACAAGAATGGGATACCACTGCTTGAACTGCAGCAAAATCTTGATGTTACAAATGACAGCACAAAATAGTAAAGCCTGGTGAGTCTAACTGTTTCAGCCTTATCAAATGGAGGAGCAAAAAGCCTTTACTTAAAACCAGAGGCTCTAATTCCTCCACTGGGAGAAGGGCCAAGGGAAGACGTAGCTTCCACATGGAAGATGCAGTGTCTCCAAGCAGTCTGTCTGACAGTCCATGTCAGAACAGGGCTGGTCTGGAGGGGCAGGTGGAATTCTGGCAAAGCAGCTGTGGCTGCCCTTGCTGCCGTTTTCTCTCCAGTGACACCACCCCAGCCCACCCAGCCCTCTCTGTGTCCCGTGGTGCTCACCACTGCCTTCCGAGATCCCCAAAGGCTGGGGTTTTTGCAGGCCTTTTTCTTAATCATTGCTGCCAAAATTGGGTCTCTTTGGGACACAAACCATGCTCAACCTTGTACAAAAGAAAGTGCCAGCTCCGCTTTCCAGCAAAGTCTAATTAGAAAGACTTAATCAGAGAGAAAATCATCATGATGCTGGCGCTAGTATGAACTAACAGAAAATGTTAGAAAATGATTGTGTGAAACTATGTAACAGTGTCATCTAGTGACTCTTGCCATAATCTTATTATCCAGACAGTGCAACCAGCTGCAGGGAAGGCCGGGTTTTACCCTGCTGGAGGGAGCTGTGCCCACACACTCTATTGACATTTGGCATTCACCTGTGGCAAGATTCACAAGCAAACTGAAAGCCTGCATACACAAATAGGGCATTTGCAAACAATTGCCTGGTGATGACACAGACATCCTTAGCTCTGTGTGTGGAAATCGTAGTGGAGTACCAATGCTAGGCATGGTATAGGTCCTGTCTTGTGTCATGGAAAGCATCTGTCATGACGGTGCTGAAATACAGCCCATGATTTTACCACCTAGGGAGACTCCTTTGAAGTCAGTCCTTCATGTAATCTGCAGGACACTTCACAAGGTCCTGCAGACCACCAGTGAGCCATGGACAGCAGTTTAGTAGCCTGTGGTGAAAGCAGCCACAGCTACGAGCAAGCAACTCAGCTGTCTTCTTTTTCCTGTCTAACACCTGACCCTAGCACCAAGGACTACCCTGGGAGTGTTCAAGGCCAGGATGGATGGGGCTTTTGAGGAATCTGGTTGAGTGGGAGGTGTTCCTACCATGGGAGAGGGGTTGGAACCAGAGGGTCTTTAAGGTCCCTCCAAACCCAAACCACCCTATGATCATGTATCAGTAACCAGTGACTAAATCCTATATCATGCTTCCTCATTTCTAAGCACGTTCACTGAATGCAAACTAATCTGCCCATAAGGCTCATGAGAGCCCTTTGGCATGACACTAGAGAGTTGTTTTTTCCTTTTTTTTTTTCATTCTTCTTGCCTGAAAGTCTGCTTCCCACACAAGCAACCACATAACAAAGACCACTAATAAAAATGAAAAAGCTTAACTAATATATTGGATTCCTTCTTTTTTAGAGTTATGAAGTTCTTCGTGAACTGAAATACTTGCCAAAGAATACAGTTAAAGGCATGAGCATTTTGTTATATTTCCATTATAATTAATTAAACTGTCAGAAACATTGTCCAAAGAGCATTCACTCTGACAAACTTGGAAAATCTGGAAAATGTAATGCAAGTCTGTAATTCATGCTGCACTTTACAAGGGTATTAACTGCATTGCAACTTTTATTACCTGTTTGTAAATAAGAACAAAATAGAATAAATGCAGTTTAAGTGCATTGGATTTTTTTGCAGAGACTTTAATTTTTGAATCATATTCACCTCCTTCCTTCACTTTGCACTGTACTGCTTAGTGCTTTAAATGATATACATCAAAACTTAATTTAACATTCCAGAAAATTAAGACAACTTTTTGTCATTGGTTTGATAATTAAACCAATTTTTCTGACTCTACTGTAAGCTTAATATTTGAAATTGGGTTTAAAACATGCACACGCACACACACACACACACACACACACACACACACACACAAATACAAATAATTTTAAAAGGGTTGTCATCCATGCTCAGATTTTCTTATTTGAGCTTTGTACTTACCACATAGCTGAAACATCTTTGGCATCTAATTAGGTACCATCATAGCAATGGCTCAGAACAGACAAATTGGGACACCTTTTTTTTCCTAGAGCATTTAAATCTTGTATGCACTTTAATCACCAAGCTTTGCTCAGCGCCCTGATCATGAATTTGGGCACTTCCAGGATCTCAAGCCTTGCTAAGCTGTGAGTGCAGCTTAGTGCCTCGCACCCAGGCACCCTGAAAGGATTAATCCAGGCTAGCAATACTGAAAACTCACCTATATTGTGTCATGCAGGTGCAATTGTTCATTCAGAAATAAACAGCTCAACACCTCATTGTAGAGGGTAGATACAGCCTGGTGAAGAAAGGACACTAACATCAGATGAGCACACCTCTGGTTTTGGTGATATCAGCTCAGCTCTCTCTGTTTAAGTGTCTGTGCACAGCAATCTCACAATTAGTTCTAAATGGTTCACTGTTGGCAGCCCAACAGAAAATAAACTTTAAAACCGAAACATGGGAGGGCGGAAAAGAGAGAGGAACATTCTTACAGTAATGCTTTTAGAACTAGGTTAAGACAAACTGAAAAAATAAAGAGGAAGAAAGAAGGCTCCAGACATGTGAAGGAGTCCCTTGGCTTTCATTTTGAAACAAAGTTAGAAGCCCTTTGCTTTGCCGGAGCAGTCTTAGAAAGAAGGAAAAAAAAAAGAAGGAAAGGAAAACACCTAGGAGTATTTCAGCTTCAAAAAATCCTGAACCTCCTTTCTGTACCATGAATAAAAGAACATGCTGCTCTGCATCCTCTCTCAGACCTGATCCAAGGAGCAGCTTACCAAGGGACCCCAGGGCCCAGGAATAAGCTGTAGCCAAAGCTAAAACAACACAGCCTGTAGCCTTTAGGAAGAGGAAATCTCAAGATATCACAAGCTGTTCTCAGGTTCCTCTTCTCAGGGGGAGCAGGAGGGCCAACACAACAACTTCTTCAGCTCAACATCTCAGGACAGCTCATGCCCAGCTGTCACCTCATGTTTCTCATCTGCAGCACTGCTGATCCCTCCTTTCTCACATTGCCTAGATCCATTTCTTATTCCTTCCCTGCCGCCTCCCTTTATCCACCTATTCTTTCTTTTTCACCTTCATACTGCCTTCTTTCTCAGGCTTTTCATCCCAACTCCACTCTGCATTCCCAACATAGATAGATATATAGATATATAGATCTTAACATTCCTTTCTAAAACAGTGAAGCCTTTGGACACCTCAACAATCTGTCAACTGGCATGTAACAAACCCAAGAAAACAGGGTAATTTTGTTGCCTTGAAACTCATCCCCTTTATCTGCCCTCTTCCATGATTTCCTTTATGGCACCACAATGACGATAAGCTAGATTTTTGTTGGAACATAATTTATATATTTATCAGGCAGATGACTCCAAGGTGCTGAAAAAGCAAGCATTAAAATGTAAGATGGAAAGCGATTCTTCTACAGTTAGTTGGCTTAGTTCTTAGTCCGCTTTATGAGAGTAAAATCTAATAATAATGCAGTGAGGTTGAGAGAATGCTCTGAAATCCTTTAGCATATGAGTTTGGGGTCTAATTTCACACAAGTAACACCCTCAATACAGCCACATGTGGAATTGCAAGACGTCTGTGAGAACTACTAGACTGAAATAATTGAATTTCAGACAGTAGTTTTTCTTCGTAACTACAAGGAAAAATCAAACATATATGAATGATGTACAAAGAAACAAAGCTAAATTTATGAAGCTAATTCTGACTTAAAATATTTATAGCAAAATAGTGCGAGGTTTTTTATGTGCTGCATAGATTTATTAGTTTAAAAAATATATTTAATAAGTGACAAGCCCAAATGAAAAATTTTATGTAGTACTGGATACCCACCCAAGTAGTTAAATCAATTCCTTTCTGTTTAATTTTGCTATTTGTTTTTCTATCTGAGCTGCCAATTTTCTAACATATTAGGAAAGAAGTAGGAAAGTCTTTTTGATTGATAACAAGTTCAGATTTTTGTGTCAGATCTGTAGAGTTCTTTTTTTCAAAGTAAGAATTTCGTATGTTGCTTTTACATTCTTAGACAATTATTCTACAAAAATTATTTAAATACTCTTTTTTTAGCTGCTTTGACAAGAACACCAAAACAGTTCACATCACCCTTGACCTGCAGGGTGTACATCATCTTGTCAACATATAAACAAACACATGATGGGCTGTATTTTAATAGATTCTGTAAATATCAAGATCCAATTCATCAAAAGGTTTGCCAAAGTGACAGCTATGGGGGTTGCAGTATGTGGTTGCATGTCCATTCAGCGTTCTTGCAATAGGATCACTGCAAGAAAACCCAGAGCTACTGTTGCTATTTCTTCCACATTATTATTTCTCTGGAAATCTGGGTTAAGCTGCAGTCTGTATATGCCACGTCATGTTTAAGAGAAATAGGCAGACTTCTGGGCAGAGCCACAGGGCCAGCTTTTATAATAATCCCTCTCCTCTCTCCCCATCTTTATCAGACAGTTCCTCTGATGTGCTGCACTCTGTCATAAAAGGAGGCTGAGTGGAATTTATAAGCACAGAAACTCTTACTTTGGAGAATGAACAGAACTCAGTTTTGATAAGGTTTACTCAGACACAGTAACTTTTCTTGGTTGTCTTCCTAGCTTTATGGATTTCAGAGCTAGAAGGGACTGTTAGATCATCTTCTCCAGACTATACTTCATGGGCCATTAACTTCTACACAGGAAAAGACGCAGAAAAAAGGGAGAGGACCAGTATGTGCTTGAGTGACATGAGTACCTGGTGCCCCTATAATGCCAGGGAATTGTTAAGGGAGTTAACAATCAGTGCCCTGAGGCCCAGAGAAAGCCAGGACAGCCACACCTGAGATCGTGGCATGTGTGCAGGGAGAGTGTCAGTCAGCCTAGGGCACAAATGTGCTGGCTGTGAAATGAAAGTCTAACGCCTCACATCACTGCCCTGAGCCAAGGCCCTGCAGAATTCTCTGGCTCCCAAAAAAACACAGGGAAAGCAGAATCTGTCTGGGCAGCTGAGGGAAGAAATTCTCAGAAAACACTCCAGTAAAGATGAGATTCTTGTGCAAAGTATTACAAGGTAGGTGCAGACAGTCTTGCTCTCCTCATGTACAGCCTGGGAGGTAAAGTAAAGGTTTTGGAGTTACACAGGCACATGAAGACAAAGGCTGAGATTGTTGAATGGAAATAGATGCACAACTTGACACGTGTAATGACCTTTTAAAAGTCAAAGGTGCCAGACTCCTTTAGCAAGATATTCTTATGTGTTACTGCTAAACATATTTACCTTCCTCTTTTGAGATGCATTTCATCTAGCTTCAGCTTCTAGCCATGGTATTTTGTTTATCACGTCTCATCCATTAAATAGAAAATCCCTTCTGCCAGGTTGGATTTTCTTTTACATATGTAAGTGTCTAAACCAAGAAGTCAAATCAACTCTAACCTCTTCCATAATGAAGGCAATACATCACGCTCCATTAAGAACTGTACTCAAAGGCTTTTTTTTCCAGAAGCTGATCACCTCCACAACCACCTTGTACTCTTCTACCACAGTACTCTGGTTGTGGTCTCTGAACACAAGGTAACTTTTCAAACACATTTCAGTCATATTATACAATTTATAGCTACGTGATCCTTTGGTGGAGAATTAAATGCTGTAATGCTCATGGGCAACTCAAACATAAATTCCTATGCTCACGCACAAAGGCAACTTCTCTCTCCTTGGCCCCTGGTGCCTTTCCAACAGACTCCTCCAGGATGAAAAGTTTAAGAGACTGATGTGTGAATTTTAAATACTTGTCTCTCTTTGAAACTCCTAGAATTTTTGGTTTTGCTTGAATGGAAAGTAACATTGGAGTCTTTTACTAACTACAAAGTACAAGCAACCATGAAACATAGAATGAAAACGCCTAAAAAATCCTGCAGCCTGACAGCAGGGTGAAGCTCAGAAGCCCTGATTCTGTAAGCCACTTCATACTTTCTGTAAGCTCCTCAAAACCACCAGCTCCCAACAAAGTTGAAAAGAATAAACGAAAACTCAGAATTTTGCAGCAGTGTTGTGATATGAGCTGAAACACCCAGGCCTCCATTCATAGTATTTAAAGTTGCCAGGTACTCAAGAGAAGAGTCTTCTAACCCAATTGGTTGTAATTACGCACAGCAACTGATTCTTGGTTTGGCTTAGTTTGATTTAAATATTGAAGTTTACTTGGAGTTCTCAAGACCTTAATACGAAACCATTCTACTTTCACCCATAAGATTTGTGAGCAGTTTGAGTAAATGTTACAACTGATTTGGCCTGTGTGTATGTGCAAAACTGCCCTAATACAGAGCACACAGTGTAAGACCTCTTCTGGCACTTGCAGTTGTGCCATTTGCTCTTGATTACCTTAACCCCCATGAGTAGCCCAGTCAGTGCTACCCATAGGATAAAATCACCTGCAACTGTAAGTGCAAGATTAAAATTATCTCTCAGTTTTCAGAAAATCTAATAAGGTGTTGATCAAATAGCCACAATTTTTTTTCCCAACAGGCATGGAGCAGAGTCATGTCAGAAGGCACAGAGACCCAGCTCCCTCTAATCATAATAAACACTGCCTGGGCACAATGGGATTTCAGCCCATAAAACAATTACACTTGCAAGGATTTGCATTCTTGGGCATGGCACTGTGCTAGCAGACACGTGCCCACATGGCTTACAATTCACAGCAAGCTTCTGTCTGGTCAGTTTAGACCAGAGACACAACAAGCTGTTGCCCAGGTGTTGCTGCCCATGGTCCACCCTTGGTGTGGATACCACGTTTCCTAGTACAGTGCTGGGGACACCGAAAGATCTCTAAGAAAACCTTGCATGCTCAAGTATATTCATGAAGCTATCTTTTAAAGTACTTGCAAGTTTTGAAACCTGGACCAAGGTGAAATATTTAAATTCATCAGGAAGAGAGTGGGAAAAATCCAGAGCAGAACCTATGAAAATTACTAATTCTGAAGGCTATCCCTTTCTAATGTTTTGCCCGAGACTTTCTGTAGGAAATCCATGACTTATCATCAGACAGCACCAGCACAAAAACCAAGTAATAGATCAGCAGTGCAACGCTCATGAAAGAAGTCTAGCCTGGTTTGTGAGAGTGCTAAAATTTCCTGTAATCTTTGAGAACAAAGAGAAAGAATAGCAGTAATCTTCTACAATACTCCTAGTCAGAGAAAGCTCTAGCTCTTTCTCCAAACTCATTGGCATTACACTGCCTTGCTGTCCTATTCTTCATCTTCTTCAAACACCTTGTTTTAGCAGCCTGCATCTCTCTGTTGTCCCAACTTTTCCTGTGATCTAAAGGTCTGCTTTCTCAGCCTATATTGGTACTTGAATTTGCTGAGAAAAAGATATCTATCTCTCTGATTTTTACAGTGAGACTTTCAAAGGGTGTGAAGGAGGGAGAAATCAGTCAGCCTTTCAGTCTGTGGCAATCTGATCCTTGGACACTGAACTACAATGTCTTTCTTATACAAAAATTTCTCAATATTAATTCTATTAGATATTTAGCAGATAAGTTAGTATCAAGTTGCAATGAATGGCTGTAGCATTCTTTTAATAAAACAGTGGAATTAACCATAGAAATGTTAATGTACATCCAGACCAACTTTGCTTTTGAAAGAGAGCACTTTGTTCCACTTTGTTTTTTAGTGCCAGATGACAGCTAGAATGGATGCTCCCAACAGCAAGCTTATGGTGAATTTTTCAAGTAAATCAAATCACCATCGCTAGAGAAGGAAAATGCCAAAATGTTCATTCCCTTTGTAGTAAGCCCTAAAATAAGAGCATATCCTTTTGCACAAAAGATCACAAGAATAATTTTTACATCAGATTTTTACAGTAACAAATAATAAAATAAATAAGAATTTTATTTTAAAAAAAATTTAAAATTTAGAAATTAGTAAAACAAAAGTGAGAAATGTTAAAAATTAATAAAACAGACACAGTGGTGGTCCATATAGACACTAAGTTGTCTATGATCATAAATAATTGCCAAGACAACGAATTGCCTTGTCCTAGCTATCACTGTATCCAGCTACTTTCTCTGCAGATGCAGCAGAAATGTTAAATTCTTGATGTCTTTCATCCCTTAAAACAGATGAATGAAAGCCAAACGTGGCAGAGAGAGGAGCATTTCTCCTGACCTGCCTGCCAGCCAGTGGCTGGGCACACAACAGGAGCAGTGTTCTGCTCAGCTTCAGAGGGAGAAGGAGGCACTGCACAAACTTGTTCAGTGGCTGCCCTTGTTACTTCCAATTGTCATTGATAGCATCCTGAGATGCATTGCTAACTATTTCTGATCATAAATGCAGCCACTGAGGTGTGCAGGCCACAGGGTGTAAATGACTGGTGTAAAGTATAGTATGTGGAGCTGTGAGATTTCAGCAGAGGTAAGTAATTACGTGGAAGAAATATAAATTAAGAATTAAGGATTAAGGAGAGTAAGACTCTACCAAAGTCTTTAAAATTAGCCAAAATGGCAGCTACTATATCTTTGAATGAGAGACCATCTGGTTTGGCTTGGCAGCAAACTGTAAAATTGCACACAAATTAGCCTTTCAAAAGTAGAAGAAAAATCAGTTTTAGATAATGAGGTAAAGCTTCTGCAACACTATTGCCACTGGGTTATGTCACTTTTGTGTAATTTGGGCATGAAAATTAACATCTTATTGAATAAACAAAAACTCACAAAGGTTAAGAAAAGAGACAGGCAAATATGGTCTTTGGAGGAAAGGGAGGCTACAGACCTCAGCCTGACCTTCGGCCATCTTTTGTTGGGAATGGCAGACCCTGAGGTCAAAGAGCTCCTCAGCCAGAGTTAGTCTGAGCCCACCCAGGCTCAGGTGCAGAGCCTGCTCTAACACAGGCTCTGCCCTGTGGTGGGCTATAGACACCCCAGCCCAGGCTCTGTGGCTGCTGCTGGAGAGTCCCCACTGCTCAAAATCCACCAAACCCCTAGACTGGGGGCGTATTAGCACCAGGACAAACAGGCAGAAAGGTTAATATTCCTAAAACACAGCCTCTCATTCCAAGAAACTTGAACGTGATCCTGGTTTGATCAGAATAAAGAATGGAATTCAGACAAGGCAACACTGATGCAAAGATTTAATCATCTATTTGGTACCCATTTTTTTCCTATACTTCTCATTATTAATGTGTGGTCTAAGGAAATACCAATGTTCATCTTCATTTTGCTTACCTTTTTGATAAAACTCTATCAGAAACTGAGTTTTCTAAACTCTGACTTTTAAACACGCTGAAAGACATGCAGCAAATTAAACTCCACAGTGTTGGGCCATGAACAAGAGAAGAGAATTCAGCTGGGTGAAAAGCTTTGGTCCCACACAGAAAGAAGAGCTCACATTTATCAGGAAAAAATAATGCCAGAATCAGGGCATGGTATCTAACAATACACAGGCTTGGGTCCATGGAGAAAAGAACACTGCTGAAAACACAGTTTCAATAACTGTCAAAAAGTCACAACAGCTTCAAGTGAAATTTCTAAATTTGTGTAACTTTTTGTGTATTTCTGTTGGAAGTGGTCAAAGCTAATCTGCAACTTACACTTTTGAATGAAAACCACACCTTTCTTAAAATTAAACTCTTATTTTTTTTTTCAGGAACCTACTAGTTTTGTGTAAGTATTGTGATGATATTTTTATATCAGTTTAAAAAGAAACATATTTATATTCATTAAATGTTAGTATTTCTTCCTGAACTTTCCAAATGCATGCCATCTAGGAATCCTACCAGTCTTCCTGCTCTGAGATGGCCAATGGCCCTAAGTCATGGATGATAATCTTTTTTCTTCTTTTTAAGGGTTTGGGGGTTTTTTTTAATCAAATGTCAAATCTCATAATTTTTGCTCTGAAAAACAAATTTTTTTTTACTGGCAGAAAAATGTCACTTTGTGCTTTAGCTGTCACTGAAATATTGCTGGTCACAATGAAATGAATTAACACAAACTCAAGCTAAAATCTACAACTGTCTCTTCACCACTCTAGCTGGAAATTAAGATGTGCTTTGTTAGAAACTGATTATACCAAAAAAAAAAAAAAAACCAATCTGAGTTCTCCTCATTTTTGTCAAAGTGATCTAGCATTTCTTTCATCTCCTTTTACTGGAGCAATGGAAATGGGGAGAGCATTCAATACAGCTTAAAATAGAAATAGGAATAGGAATAGAAACAGAAACTGAAATAGAAAGAGAAACAGAAATAGATATAGAAATAGATAATAAAAATAGAATCCGTAAAAGAGAACACAAAAAAATTTTTACTTAAATGGTGAGCTCTTTTTGAAAAATTATTTCTAAAAATGGTGCAGTCACCAATCCATACTGCTATAAAATTCCTTTCACAGATTGAGAAAAACTAATACCCTACTTTCCACAGTGAATGTTGACGTGGCAACAGGCAAAAAATACAAATAAAATATTTTAAAAGACAAAACCAGAGGCATTTACAGAACTGGAAGATCAGTCTAGGTAAAAACAGTGAACTTTAGATTTGTTTATTTCATTTGTGTTTTTGATGACACTTCACTTAATGGAGGATTACTAGTTTAGGATTGTAATACTGACCACTACCCTATTTGCAAATCCAGGGCTCCATTACAGATGAACATCAGGAAGAACAGAGCCTTCCATGGCCTCTATTTCGTAGGAACTGGTAGTCATGATAAAACCACTTTTTTCTACTTAATAGTTCCACTAATGAAATTCAAAACATTTTTAGAAATAACCTCAGGTCAAGAAATCTGCTTTCTTATACACCAGTAGGTTTCCTCACAGAAAGTATCAGGTTAAATTACTGATAAAATGCTGAATTGTTTATGTACATGTTGCTAAATCCAGGCAACTAATATGCAATGTAGTACAAACAACAAATTAATGACCGACACATTTTTTGCAAGTTACAGAAAAAAAATGGTTTTTTTTTATTCTAATATTCATCAGCTAAACACAAGGCACTACTACATAGCTACTGGCAGCACAAACCTCCCTTTCTTCACAGCAAAATATTTTGGTCTTTAGGTCGAATGAATGCATTTATACAAAAGTCCCTCTACATTTACTACAAAATTGTTGCTGTGTAAACAGCAGAAGACAATATGCAGGTGGCTCTGCCAATATGAAAGAGCAACTCACCTATCTTCTAAAAAAGAGATTTAAGAATTGTGATTACACTGGTACTGTGTTATTCAGTCATGCCTGAAGCCATCCTTAAATCAAAGCTCCTAGTGACATCAATGGTTATCTCATCTAGGCAAGGACTGATTAACAACTGGACATGAGTCCTGGAAACTCCTGATATGCATATAATACAAAATAGGTTTTTGCCAGCTACCACTGGACCTCCTGTACAATTTGCAAAAGGAAATTCCTGAAATCACCTGCATTTTAAGGTTTTTACCACGCACATTGCTTATTTCCATGCAAGTAGAAAGCATTGTGGTTTTGTGGTTGGTGGCTAGTATTCAGTGGCTTTTTTGTACTTGTTTTAATATAGGAAAACTTCTAGAGCATATTTGCTCTATGATATCATTTCTTGACTGTGTCTTGCAGAAATAATTGACCCAAATCAAGCTACTGTACTCTGTATCTATTGGATAATTAGAACTTTAAGATGCAACAAATAAAATACACTATTGACTTTTAAATCTTCAATCAAATAAATATTTACAGCTGCAATTTGCCAAAATTATTTACCTTTCAATAACAGATCACAAAAAGTATATGTGCTACAGATTCAAATGAATGCCTTGGCTGTCAACAAACAAATTACACAGAGAAGGGAAAATAAGTGTTCCGGCTATCATTACAGGCTATAAATAGCTGATGTGGTTCTCCTTTAAAGATGTGTGATCTTCTATATTAGTAGACTTTTTCAATGCATAATTGACCTTGAGATGGAGAATAACCTCTCAGTAGAGTGGCTTTTCTTTTAAAGAACAATGAGTATAGGTATCAGAGGATGTGCCTGTTGTCAATGATCATTGCTGAAATCTGCCTATACCACACTGGGACAATCAATTTTGTAAATGATTGCAATAATCAAGGAAATTGCCTAATTTATAAATCCTGGCATACAGCATTTTAATGGATTTCTACATTTTAATGCTGATGCTTTCAAAGCCAAATGAATTGTTGTCCAAGCTGTCACTACACAAAATGATAAAAACATTCAGTCTTGTGGGTAACTACATCTCATGGATATTCAGACCATCAGGTGCATAATCACTCATTAGTGAAACCTGTGATAGTTTGCAGTCACAAGCCAATGGCAAAAAAACTCCACGGTTTCCTTATGAACCTTCAGGGAATAGAGGATTAAAAATAGTTGAGAATTACTGAAACAAGATTCCTAGTATCCTTTGTCCAGGTAAGACAGTGCACTGTTCTACCCCCTACCCCTTTTTTTTTCCCGTAGGTAAAAAACCAGAATAATCTTATTTCTTTAACCAGAAGACTGGTCAACAGCTTTTAGACTGTGGATTCTGTCAGAGGAGACGTTGCTCCAGTGGAAGGAGAGCAAATGCAGGACATGATGCCATGGCTGTGGCTGGTGGGTAATTCCACCTAAACCACCCTCCAGCTCACCCTCCACCCTCAAGCTGGCTCTGCAGACGTAGTCGTGCACACATTGCTATTCTCAGTTAAACCTTAAGCAATTGATTTCAGCCAATAGTGGGCTGGCAGTGCTTTACTTACTGCTCAATCTCACTAACCTGACATTTATGGTGTACTGATTGGCCTATGTCAGTGGTGGTGGTTGTAAATTCACTTTGAAAAGCTTTGTGTTAACAGCCTTCAACCAGGCTCCGAGACGAGTATGAGCAGGCAAGCTGACAATTGCTCGACCTCCTGCCCTTATTACAGTGAGTAAATCAGGCTTTGAGCCATTAGGCTGGAGCCCCAGGCCCACGCAAAAAGGATTGACATGACTAAAGGTCAACCTCTGTCACACATGTGTAACAATTTGGATAATGGAATTCTGTAACTTATCTGGAAAAGGTGCCAAGTGCGTGGAGGGAAGGCATAGCCTGGGCTGAATTTTCCAGCTTTTATGTTAAGGGATTACTTAAAAGTCTGCACTTTAAAGTCCATGCGCATTTGATGCCACGGAATCTGGGGGGACCAAAATTTGTAGAACAGTGGTTGTGGCTGTTCTGCAGAATATTGAGTGTCACCACCACCTGGAAAAGCACACAGCACTATTTTGCTAAATCAGATCTATAATAAATACAGTATTGACCTCAGGCCCACAACACATTTTGGATACTTGTATAGGTCACTAAAGTACTGCCTTTATTTACCAGTTTAGAATCAAAAGTCGATATAAATAATTGCCTGTTAATAGTATCATAAAATAATTGCAATTTCAGACCTTACAAACTGGTCTCATCCAATTTCCAGTGGAAATTGCTTTTATAATTAATTAAATGAAAATGCCAAATTTTTCCATAACACTGGTGCCTAGTCAGCAACATAGAAAGGTAGTGGTCAAATAAGGACAGAATTCAGCTTTTATATTTGTTTGTGTTCCACTTCAGTATTTTTACATATTACATAATGAAATCTCCAAGGTGAGATTATGTGCCATGGCAAAACAGATAGTCCCTGCATGATCTAGCAATTTAGAAAATATTTTTTTTTCTGGGAATAGCATGTGTCCAGACGCATGCTCCATTCAGTCCTTGGAATTCCTGTTTTCAGTAACACTGTTAAAATTCTGGGGCTGTATCCAACTCCAAACACCAACGTTTATTCCAAACTTCACTTAGTTCAATAGGAAGAGAATCTGTCCCAGTGCCAAATTAGATTTATTTTGTAGCACATGTGCTTAGGCATACAATACATACCTTGTGTAGACAGAAAACATACCAAAAACATGGAGATACATGAAGATAATGCATGAGAAAGTTTTGTAAAAGTCACAGGTCTTCTAAAAGAAACATCAGAGTCTTGTTCAGCTTTTCTAAGAACAAAAATTATTAAATATAAAGTACCTTCCACACTTGGGATCCCACTAAATTTTTATGAGCCTTAAGGAAGGGGTTTGTAGCTACAGAAGTCATCTGGGAAACTGTGTTAGTAAGTGATCCAGAAATACCAATGACAGAGGCTGCTTTGTAGATGCTTAGTGCAATTTTCTTCTAAGGTACAGAAATTAAGGAAGCTGTGGCACTGAATGTCTTCTTACTGAGCTTATGGCTTAGCATGTTACTGACCACAACATTTTTGGTATTTTCCCACAGAACGGGAACTTAAAATCCATGTAAGAATAAAAGTTACTGGGCTTTTTCAGTGGAAAATAAATGCAAGGATCATACATCACACAAAGTCCTCAGAAATGGCAAAACAAAAAACAGAACACTAGCTGTTACTCTGAATAACTTAAGATATAATAGTAAAGTAACTAAGGAGGTTTTTCAAGACAAAATTACTTGAATTTCATGAACATGACAAATTTGAAACAGAGCTGACAAGCAGTCTGGAATACTAGATGACGGACTGCCGAGAAACATAATTTTCACTTTATTAGAACAACGTCATGCACATAATTCTAACCCTCAGTGCTTTTCTGTAACAGCAAATTTAGTCCGAAACTGCAGCCTTGAGAATCTGAATAGGAATCTATCACCGTAACTGGAATGAGCGCTTCATTTGAAGGGTAAGGATTCTCTGTGCATATTAATTTGTTAAAAAATATTCAATATTTCTGCATGGGCCCTGGCCATCGTGCATCCCAGCAAAATGCCTGCTCTTGGTCCAGCAGAAGGCAAAGGAAATGTTTTCTTTTGCTTCAGTTGAGGCACAGGAAGGCCAGTAAGCACCCATATGGTGCTTTATTAAGATGACACTGGCACTCTTTCTTGTGCCAGTTAATTTGGAGGGAAAAGGGGAAGGAAGGAAGCAGGGGAAGAGAAGGAGTTTTTTTAGGGGGAAAATCAGTTACACAGGTTTACCATTTTATATTTACTAATGAACACCCTGATGCATATATGTATGTATATATTTATATATTTATATATTTATATACATATAACTTTGCTCATTCCTGCAAAAAAAAAAGAGCTGCATATGAGAAAACATTACTTCCAAAAATGCAAAACTTCAATTAAGTAAAGTTGAAATGAAGCGAAATGATACATTTGACATTCTTATGCTGTTGCAAGGAAAAAAAAACTATATGACCACTCATGAAAGAAGAAAGAAGAAACAGCAAACTCTTTATCGGGCACATGAAGAACAGGAAACTATAAGACTGTATCCTTTGATATATCTGTCAGTAAAAGTTTTTTCATGTAAGCTGCATTTGCTGGGGAAAAGACTGTTTACAAATTAGCTGTTACCAGAATTCACAGTTTAAAGTTGGGAGCCTGAAAAATTTCTACTACTGAAATGTATGCACATTTAAACCTCAGTGTTTTATTCTAATAGAATTTAAGTGTATATCATATGCATTCCTTAAGTCTACTCTTATTAAAGTTTGATGTTAAACAGAAAGGGGAAACCATGTGCAACTAGATTAATTTATCTCCAGGGAGTAAGGACACATTAATAATTGAGATAATGTTTTCGTATATGTTGGAATCAAGTGTGCCTTTCCACTTCTTTATTAGAAAACACATTAGCGGAAAATTATCTCATTCTCATCGGTAAGACCTAATTGCTAAGAAAGTCTCTGTTTCTTTGCAATAACAAAAGGATTATTCTCACTACTTAAAAAAAAAAAGGGGGATCAGAAACATTATCAAGCACTGCTGGAATAAATGCCTGTATTAGCAAAGAGACTGTTTATTTAATACACCCAGTCCTGTTTTTGTTTTAAACAAATCAGAGTTTATTGTATTTTTATAAAATACAAGCAAACTCTGGTTATAGAAGTGGGCCAAAGGGGAAAAAAAGGCACTACAACTGAAATGACTAATATTTTTGGCTTTCTGAAAGACTGATCTTTCTGTAAGTTATAAAAAATTATCTTGGCTGATTGTGAGAGAACTCTATAATTTCCCATGAACACCCATAGGTGTCAAGGCCTGTTGTGAGGTAATGGAATGGGATGTAATTTACTCTGAGTCGTTGTACATTATGCTGTATGGATTACATACAAAGCAAACATCGAGTGCATGGTGGGAACACTTGTGCAGACAGGCTGAAGCATATTTCCATAGCATTGAACTATACATCAAATGCAGTGCTTCTGATGTTTCCCACAACAAAGAGTATTTAAAAAAAAAAGCAACCAAAACAGTAACTATGCTTAAAAGTGTTTGCCATAGACCTTTTTTTTGCATGGCGTACACAAAGAACTGTAAACTAAAACAAATATCTATCAACTTTACAGCGCAGTGCTGAGAGTAAAACATTAAAATGTAAGTTTTGGTACTAAAAATGTAAAATTCTCTCCATAAGGTCCATCAAGACCTAATGCTGAACAGCTGATCTGCAGACAGATTTGCATTTGCAGCTGTCTGGGAAATACTGGTGGAAGAGAATTTACTAAAGTCACAACTTTATAAAGGGATTATGATGATACATTCCTTTATCATTTACAGTGATTTAATCCACAGTCCTATGCCATGTAGACTAAATGAACGCAGACTATTTAGATATATACTGTCATTTGATTTTATATATTTTCATGGATCAGGTTTTTTAATATCAGACACACTTTCTGATTACTTTCTTTTAATATATTTTTCTTTATTAAACATTGGTTTCTGATAGATAAGGTGCCCCAAATTGAAAGACAAAGCAAACAAGAAACAGCAAAATTTTGGCTAGAACTTAGAGCATGTGTTTCTTTGATAACAGTTTTTGTCATTGACAGAATAATAATTCAAGACCATGAGCTGCCCAGCAATACATTATTATTAAATCAAATTGAATTCTTATTTTTAAGATAATTCAATTAAAATACATGCATTCATTTTGCTAGCCAACAGGAAATCTGTGTTGTATGCTAAGAGCACAGGAGTGATCCCACACAAAAACTTAGCTGACAAACACTTGTGGCCTGAATCTGGTGCATACAATAGTACTGGTTTTTATTTTTTCCTTTGCATATTTTTGGGTTTTGCTTTTAACTCTATGAAAAAGCCCTAGCTTCTTTTATTGCTTCAAAACAGTTTTTAAGTAACCTGAAATATGATTTTAAATTCTTGCTTATTTAAAAAGATATTGTCAAGATTTGCAAATTCACTTGCATAAAACTAATTAATAGGTTTTTAAAAACTGAATTGATTATGTAAATATTTAAGAAAAATTATCTGACTCCATTTCTTTTACGTAAATTTCAGTATTTTATGTAATATGTGGATCTGGCAATCTCATTTTTCTATTTTATTTTCTGCTAATTAGACTAGTCTAAACCACAATACCCGTCTTAACAATTAGAGCCTCCACCATCATTATAAAGTGTTCCATAAAGAATATTTGATTGATAATATATCCCAAATACTGTAATTACAATCACTTTGGTAGGAACAGATTTAAATCCAAATTATCAATATCTGCTGTGCAAGAGAAATTCCACCTCCACTGGAGGCAGCCGCAAAATTCCCAATTCATTCAGTTCTACTGCTCACATGCAGGTGTGTTCTGAGACTGATCTTTTTAATGTGAAAGTCTCCTTCTTGCCACAACAACATTTTTGGGTAACTACCTTGAGACAAAGACCCTGATGTGTTGTTTAATATTTGCTTACACGTAGGAAATCATAGGAGCTCCTGCTCTTCCACACCCCAAATGTCTCTCAAAGATCCATTTACTTTCACTGTACACACACTGAAGACAGAAAAAACAGTCTGCATCTTCATGGATCTCTTCTATTCTGAAGATTTGGATTTGATCTACATGGGCAAATATTACAGATCTATAGGCATGCTTCTACTGACTGTTGCAGTTTGTTTTGAGGCAAACAGAGATTGCAGCTACAGAGGACTAAGCAGAACTAAAAAAATTATACCTCCCAGTACAAATCAAAGAAGAAATTAATGGCAAATGGCTAGGAAGAGAATAAGCTCTTTCTGGCACACATGCATTACAGATTTTCCCTAACAGGTATCACTTTTACTCTCTCCAAGAGAGTGACAAATATTTTTTAAAAAAATAATAAATAAATAAAACAACAACCTTGAGATATCTGAAAGTGGCTTTCACAAAAAAGTACTGGAAACTTCATTAGGGGAATGCACGGTAGGAACAGGACCAGAGCTGTACTAAATGGAATGAGCACCAACTCCTTCACTCTGCAGAGGGTTGGGCTGTAGAGTAGGGTCCTCGGCTGGTTTCTGCAGCTTTCTTGGACTGGCTGGGGGCCACAGCAACGGTGCCAGCACTCCATCCCAACTCACATGTGCTGCTCTAACATGGTACATATGGGGATATGACCTGAGAGCTCCGTCAGCTCCTGTAACTCAGGTCAAAATATAGAAAGCACTGAGTGTTGTAAAAGTTTAGAGTTCTCTGATCAAGTCTCTCTACCACATTACAGCACCTCCAACAGTCAGCTCTTCTTGTGCAGACCAGTCGAGTTCTGCGCTGTCCACTGGCTTTCTGGCTACCTTTATCACAGAAAGGCTTTTCTTGCCCTGGCTACACTTTCAAACCTACTTAACGCCATTTATTTGAATTGTGCGTCTGTTTGCTTATTTTCGTGGCTTGTTCTGGTGCTAGTACTGCATACAGTCACACCCCATGTCTACCTCAAAGAGATCAGATTTGACAAGGAAGGAAAGACGATAACTTACTTCCCAGAGATGCTGCGTGTTCCTGATGGCGCCGGCTTGGACCTTCTCCGGCAGGAGCAGGATTCCCTGGAAGGGCCCGATCCAGGTGCCCTGCTGGATGCGCTGTGCGGCGCAGATGCCGTAGGCCAGGCCGGGCACGGTGCTGGTGCACAGGCACACCTCGCGGGGCAGGTCGCGGAGCCACTCGGGGATCTCGGGCGGCGGGGCGGCGGCGGCCGCGCTGCTGGTGCCCACCAGCCGCCGCAGCGAGTGCAGCGGGCCGTGCATGGGGCACTCGCCGTTCCGGTTGTCAGCGCACATGTCGCACCCTGGGGACAGGGAGGGGAAGGCGCTGTCAGCACGGTGCTGCTGCCCGCCGCCGCTGCCGTGGCCACGCCGTCGTTTCGTGGCACAGCCAGCGCCCGGACGCACCGTGCCCTTTCGTGCGCTGCTCGGGCTGGGTTCCCAGACCTCACCAGAGCCCCGGATAAGAAATTCCAGAGGCTGAGCAGAAATCCTGCACTACACTAGCCTGCAAGCCTAGTGTATTCACAAACCTGCCAAGATTCATTTACTTTAACAATGTTTTTAAAGATGAATTTTTTTCACTAATATAAATAGTCCAGCTAAACCATCCCAGTGTGTTTCAGTGAGACATTTTAAAACACGGTCGCAGTGCCTTACAAGTCCTCTCAACTGCCTTACCACAGCTCGGCCCAAGGGCTTAATGGGAACAAGATTTAATTTAATCCTTATTTTAAATGAACATTCACTCTGCTTTTTACACTGACATGTGTGTGTTGCATGCCTGTCTGTTTGGAAAATAAAGTAAATAAACCAGAACCTCGTGAATGACAAATTGGAGCCTGCATGCACATTTACCTTCCTAAAGACAAATCTAATCTTAAAACTGAAATTATGCAGCAAATTCTATTTGCACACATTTGAAATTTTATGTATTGAATGAATATGCGTGTTCTTTGCCTGTTACATGTAACTGAAGCTAGGCAAAAGACCAAAACAACACGTCTGAGTTTGTGAGCAATTCCTGTGAAAAAAGACCCACTTATAAAACTCTCAATTTCCCTAACTGTTGCTAATAATGAATGATGTGTCTCTACTTTGGGAAGATCCTACCATGACTTTTTTCTGAGCAATGAAAATTTTGGTTAAATGTGTCCACTGCACACTTTTCCACACACCACAAATGTACATCTTCCAGGAAAATGTTTCATGTTCAAGAAATTAATTTCTCTGGAGATATGCTGAGTTAACATAACAATGAATCCCTTGAAATAAGTTGCCATCCTCTTCACATTTCATTTTTGTAGCACAATAAAGGTTTTTGTATAAATTTTTTCCAGAAATACAAAGAAAAACCCAATAATTATGGTGTAATACTCTTGTAGCAAGTCCTACATCTTTCTCCTAATAATTTTATATACCACTCCTCATAAAAACAGAGCATCGCATTCACTACAGAAGCCGGAGTTTCTAGGACTATGCCACAGATTTAGACTTGCTAGGCTGCCTGCAACCACAGTTTCAGTTCTCAGGGGCCCTGACTCAGACGTTCCTCTTTCCAAAGTGGATGTACTATGTATTAAGTAGGCCTCTTTCCTACAGACTCTTCAAAGGAAAACCTGCCCCTCATTTCAGCAAAAGCTGCTAAAGCACAATAAAAGACGCATCTTCAAATTATTGTTTCTATGAGTATTCTCTAGTTTTAGACATGCTGCATAAACACTCTTTCCTGCAATCCTATTTTAAATTTTACCATTTAGAAAGTGGTGAGTTCAGCAATAAGACATTATCACTAAGTTACACGTGGAAGCTAATTTCTCTCAAGACCATTACACCTTTGGGTCTTGCAGAAAACACATGCCTCCAGCTGGTGCTCATCTGTTCAAGTTCCCCACCTGCAGCCTGGGTGACAGATCTGAGCAGAAAGCACGGAGACAAGACCTGGGCTGTGCATTACTCTGGTGCTGCTGCAGAAGGGCTGCATGTGCAACTGGCCCCAGGCCATCCATCCCTCACAGGGCCAGGCAGGAGGAAGGAGGAGGGAGGAGGAGAGAGGCAGGAGGGAGGCAGGAGGAAGGAGGCAGGAGGAGGGAGGCAGGAGGAGGGAGGCTGGAGGCAATAGGAGGCAGGGGGCAGGAGGCAGGAGGGACGAGGAGGGAGGCAGGAGGAGGGAGGCAGGAGGAGAGAGGGAGGAGGCAGGAGGAGAGAGGCAGGAGGAGGGAGGCCGGAGGCAGGAGGAGAGAGGAGGCAGGAGGAGAGAAGCCGGAGGCAATAGGAGGCAGGAGGAGGGAGGCCGGAGGCAGGAGGAGGGAGGCAGGAGGAGGGAGGAGGCAGGAGGAGAGAGGCAGGAGCGCCGCCCGGCACGGCAGGACAAAGCCACCTAGTGGGGACAGCGCTTACACTGTCAGAAGCCTTGGCTAACTTTGGCTGGAGGTGCAATTTCCCCTTGCCTTAACGATATAATCCCTGCCGCAAAACGACTTCTGTCGGGCTGAACCGCAGCTGAAGAGGGGTTTTGCTCTCTCAGCCACGTCAATTAGAGGTGCATGCAGGATGGAATTTTCAGGACCCCAGGGAAGATATTTCTGGCTAGTCCTAAAAGAGTGCACCAGATATTCCTACAACCATTCTGAGGCATGATGAATAAAAGGCATCAAGTATATGCTGGGGGGCGGGGGGAGAGCGGCTGGGGTTTTTTTGTTATTATTTCCACAGCTAGTTTGGAAAGTGAGGTATCACCACTGCATCTTTTCTTCCCTTTCCTCTTTAAAACTAGTCATCAAGAAACCCTGTGGTTTTGGCACATCCAAAGATGTTAGGGGCAGCACTGAGGTTTGGCACTGGAGATCACATAGGAAAGGATCCCAAATAGGAAAAGGGAAGAAAAAAACCCAAACAACAAAAAAACAAACTCGTAATCCAAAATAGTTTGGCATGTGATAAACTCTAAACAGATTATGGCTGAACTCTATGATCTACACTTGGACTTGATGACTTCACAGATCTTTTCCAACACAAATTGTTCTATGATTCTATGAAATCTGGCATCTACCCACAGAAGTTAGAAAGAAAACATCTTACAGGAAAACTGAGAACTTAAAGAAATTATGTTTAACCATGATGTCAGTTAGCACCTAGGGTAGGCCCATGAATTCTAACTGTTTGCACTCCTTCAATATTTTCTAGATGTGTAACCCTCCTCAAAACTAGCTGATTTACAATGGCTTTCTTAGAGGAACTGTATCTCTGGAGAAATTTACATTAAACATGCTCAAGTATCTTCATTACTCCAGTCACACAATTTTAGTGTCAAGTTCCTGCATCTGGCCACTAGATATGCATAAGTTTTCATGCGCAAAAATTTCAGTACCTGCCTAGAACAATAATTTCTTAACTTCGTCCTGACAATTTGTGTGCATGAATATGGGTTAAATATTTTATTTCTACATTTCCAAGAAAAAGAAACTAAGAAATTGTCAAGAAGTATAAACAAACCCTGTGTCACTGTCATTTACCCTTACAGAAAGTCACACTTGGTGATATTTATTTTCCACTGTCCAAAAACAGTGGTAATGTCTTAATGCTTGGCAGTCACTCTATCTGATCCCCTGCTGTGTTCCTTTCCCTTTGTCCTGCCAAAGCTGAAAATTTGGGAAATGGAACATCTTTTGAAACTGTTTTGGCTAATGGCTTGTTGATGAGAAGGAAGGAATCTGTCTTTAATACTAAGCAGTACTGAAATTCGTCTTAGTTTCATGCTTTATACATTTAACTTTAGTTGTTGTGTAGTTGTACAAATAAAATCTTAAAAAATTCTCATAAATGTTATAAGGAATGGAAGCCATCCTAGCTATATTTTGCCATGCATGGAGTAAAAAGCTACTGTGCATCTTTTCCTCTTCTGTGACTAACTTTCGGGTAATAATGTGGAAGGGTCCATTTAAAGACCATAACTGTAGTATATTCCTTTGTCTCAGAGGATAAGGGAAGGATTTCCTTCATATAAGATTGGGGGAAAAAATCAAGAACTCCAAGAATTGCACACTATCCTGCCTCACAGAAGGATCAACAGCATCATCTTTGTGCATACTGCAGAGCACAATGTGACAAACTGCACAAACATGCTTAACAAGATATGGAAAAAACTGGGAGTTTGGGAGGGAGAGTGCTGTGCTCCACTGATACCACCAGAGTCTCCAAAATGGATGGTGGCCATCATGACCCACCTGGTGTGGGGAGCTCACATGAAAGGGATGCTTGTGCAAGTGTGAGCTTCCCAGGGGATGGCCACACAGGGTGACAAGTGGAGGTGTACTGTGCCCTTCCTCCAGTTTTGGCCTCAGAGAGCTGCTGGGTGTGAGCACAGGGCTTCACTGAGAACAGTTGAAATGGGTGATTCCACTGTCGGTAATAGCATCAGTCAAACCCCAAATCAAGTCAAGAAGAAGCAAAAAACGTGAGAAAATTGGAGGACTTGCTGAAAATGGAAAAATAAAGGAGGACTGCAGCCAGAGCAGAGTATGTCCTGATAAAATCTAGAGATGTGGAAGGTGAAGTCAGTGGGAATACTCCATTGCAGGCCCAGATACAGCCAAACACTTTGGAAGGAGACCAGTTTCTTACTTTATACCTTCATATTCTACAGATAAGGAGGATTAAGGAAAGGAAGATGCAAGAAAAAGAAAATTAAAGGATTTCCTAGTGGAGCTGTTTGGCAGGATTCTTATGGAAGGACTGCAATTTGTTACTGTTTATGTGCTTCCAGAGAAATGAATGCAGTGTAATGCCAATACTATAACTACGTGTAAGTACACTTTAAAGTACTAAACCTAAGCAAAAGGACATATCATTGCCCCCAAAATGTAATTTTAAACACGCACCAACATAAATAACACTACTACTGCACACTTTAAAGCAAATCTGAAAGGAAAAACCTTTCGTCAGTGAAAACTAGGGTTTAACACGGTGTTTTTACCAGCAAGCCAGCTGTAACAATAAATGAAAGAAATACATTTTTTTTCTCAGCAATAATATGCTTCAAAGGTGCAGTTAGACTGGATACCTGCAGTTTACTGGTATTAAAGAAGGGTGGCCTCTGACCCTCTGCTTCATAATTCACCACAAGCACACAGGTATCCAGTGTAAGTGGCCATCATTTCACGTGGTATTACTCGCTTACAAGTATAAATCACTACAACTGGCCCTGCATCCCTGTCTGGGCCCGGGTACCCAGCTAAGCAGGAGGGAGGGCTGGAAGCGACAGTACCCTTTCGTTTCCTGCGCTTTCCAGGGAAGCACAGCCTCCCCCGCGCTTCAGTTCCCTCATCGATGAGCTGGCATCTACCTCCTTTCACCAAATTATTGGCAGTTTCTTTTAGACTGCTCGCCGGAGGCAGACTTTTGGGGGCACAAAACACAGATGTGCTTTCCCGTCGGGCGGCCTCTATTTATTCACTTACTTATTCTAAATACCCTTTGCAGAGAACGGGACGGAGCCCGGCCCGCTGACCCACGGCCGTCACCGGGTCCCGAAGGCCCTCCCCCGTGTCTCGCAGGGTCTGCAGTCCCTGGCCGCTCCTTCCCCCCGGCCAGGGAAGCAGCGGAGCCCTCCGGCCGCACGGGCGCTGCTCTCCGCCGCTCCCGGCGGGGGCCGGGCGCACCCTGCTCCGCTCCCCTCCTGCGGGAGAGATGCTGCTCGAGAGCCCGCCTGGGCGCCCCGGAGGGGGTGAGAGGGCCGCTCCGCCCGCAGAGAGCTTGCGGGTTATTTTAAGAGGGGAGTGGGGGGTGGGTTGAGGAAGGTGGGTTTGATTTTCCCTGCCTTCATACTGTTAGGTATGAATGAATTAGATTTCCGTGTCAGGTATGAGA
>JAODKT010002242.1:291545-315295 GCA_027576195.1 Cossypha heuglini
AACATCTCTGTATTATCAACCCTGTGCTCAGCACAAATCCAAAACACAGCCCCATACCAGCCGCTGTGAAGAAAATTACCCCAGCCAAACCCAGAGCACTGGTAAAGTTTTGTGTGTAGAGAAGGAACTGGTGAGAGGTAATAGTCCTGGAAGAGCTGCTAATGAGTATCACGATGTGTACCATGAATACTGTGAAAAATGTCTGGTCACAGCTTTAGCACCAAATAGAAAATTTTAGCTGCTACAACATTATTGCTAGATAGCACCTTATGAGCAAAGGAGTTTTCTAGGTAAATTAATAAAACTGAACATTATATGAAGACTCAAGGATTATCTAAATCAAGAACTGAAATACCTAAGTAACTACAGTACAGTACTTGCCTTTCCACCACAGTTGCTTTAGATCAGTTTCCAGTGCTTTACCAGACAAATGCTTGTTTCAGTTCTCCATGCGGTTAAATGTTTTCTATGAAGTTATCTAGAACTATAGAAGTCCAAAACTGAATCCAGAAATACAGGTGTTAAAAAATAAATGGCATAGATAAAACATCTGGCTTTTCAGTAGAGAGCCAGCCTACTGAAGCTGGCAATTTTCTGCAGCAACGTTTATGTTCTGACATTCTCTAGTGTGAATTATTAAAGGCAGGAAGCCCAAACCAAAACAGCTGATGTATGGAAACATATAGAATGACTACACACTTCAGGTTCTGCCTAAGTACCTCATTGTAAAATCCTGCACTCTTCCCTTCTGACTTAGAAGAATTAGGTTTTCTAGATTCCTATTTGGCTTCTGACAACCAGACTGGCCTTGTTATTTCATCTTGTGCACCTGACCTAAATCTGTACAGGGAGCTAACCCCTTGATTGAGAAAAAGAAGTAGGCTTTTTGTAGCCTGTCACAGGTACTTACCCTCCATCCAGCTGAACTGATACTAAAAAAATGGACAATCCTAAAAGGCAAAGCTTTAGACACACATGATTTTGTAAACTGTTCCACATTTTGGCTGGAACACGTTGGGTGTTCTGCTACACTGGCAGTGCAAGTATGGATTTTGGATTTAGATAAGAAGAGAAAGCAGAGACTGAGAAGAAACACTTTGGTTGCTGAGTTCAGTACATTGACATTGCAGTCAACTGTGGAATAGCTGCTAAGTCCAAAAAAGTTTAAAAATAAATAATTAAAAAAAAAAAGGAGCATCATACAATGAATACTTCAGAATACAATGCACCATTAGTGAAGAAAGGGAAATAAAATTGATGCTATGGACCTCTTGCACTGAGACAAGAGTTGGTTAAGTGGAAATGCCCAAGGGACCTTAGAAAGTGAATACCCCACAGAGAACAGAGGAAATAAAAATGTCAAAATGTAATAGTCAGGTTTATTTTATAGACATAAAAAACCTTGACCATAAAACCATAAACTCGACAAGACTTTGAGCACATCAGTGCACATTTATCAATTCCTGGTATTTGAAAGAAAGACAAACACAAATAATTTATCAGAGCATGATTTTGTATCAAGAAAAAACAGCAAAAGCCTCGATGCAAAGCACCCCATGGTGGTATATAAAGATTGCATTAAAAAAAAAAAAAAAAAAAAAGGAGATGAGAGTCAGCCTATAGCAGCTGGGATCAGGCAACACCTGTCCTGGCATTTTGGGGTAACCGCTGAGGAAAATGCAGGGCTAAGAGTCAAACAACAAGCAATAGAATTCCATCTAACTTCTGGACCACAAACAATGCAGGAAAGCATCAGAGACTCGGGCAGCAGTTACCTGCACCTCTGATGGCACAGTCTACAGAACAGCTAGAGGCCAGAAGGGCAGGGGGAACTTGACCAGAACGTGAGGACTCAGGCAGCGTGCTGCTCCACGTGGAACCTCCGTGAAGCAACATGGACAAAAGTTTCAGTTTTGCCTGACAACCACTGTAGACAAATCTCAGTTACTATGGCTAAACTCTGTTCCTCTGCAGGAACACGACACATTCCTCACAGCCACTGCTGTGGCCACGAGATCTCAGTTCCACCCCAAAGCCAAGTGCTGTTCCTCCCACATTCCATTTCTGGCATGCAAACTGTTCCTCTAGGATGAGTAAGGGATATCTCCTTCTGCTTAATCCCAAAAGGATCACTGCTGCTTCTTTTGTTCCAGTGAAAGAAACTCATTGCAGATACATTATCCTGATCTCCATGACAGCGGAGCCTGGAGGTTCTTGGAATTCACAGACTGTGAGATTTGTTTTCCTGACACTCTTTTTGTTGGTTATTTAATTTAAATAATTAAATATTATTTAAATTTAGATTTAATTTAATTTAAAGTATGAGAAGACAGGTTCAACAGTTACTACAGGAAACTTATAGGACAACACATGAGTAGTAAGGTACAGGTATGTTGGTAACTTAACCAAAGTATTATACTTTCACTTTGAAATTTATTCTCAGACCATAAAAGGCTATTGTCCTGAAACAACTTTATCACATTACTTCTGGAGCTTAAAATCTGCAGATAGCATTATGAAAAGGAATCACATCCTTAGTCAGTTCATACCAGCCAGACTAATGCAAAATACCCTCAGAGGCAGGTTAATGTAAGTCTTGAGCTGACTGAAAGGGACCTCCCACATTGATTGTTCTGCTGGTTGAACATGTTGTAATTTTTAGCTGTCAGGTGAAAAAAATAAACTATAAAAAGTTGGTAAACTCTTCTCAGCTGTGTGGAAAAGAAAGTCTCTGTGTATGGTCTTTGTGTGACACTGAAGGCCATGAGAATTTGCAAAATGACCTCTACTGCTATACACAAGGGCATTTGGGATCCGTTTAAGATTTCCTTGTCTACCAAATGCTCTATTAAAGAGAATGTGCTTAGTGCTAAACTTGAAAATTTGTTTACTGTTACCATATCTTAAGTTAATTAGTCATATAAATGCATTCATTTTTTATTGTAAAGTTCCTAGTAGGACTATTGCTTCCACTAAAGCCTTTATAAATTTCAAATTTCCTTAAAGGTAATAATTTCAACCTGTTATGTTTACATTTCCAGGGAATGTAGGATAATCAAAGTCATGCTGTCAATACCATGTATGATAAGGAACTTAAGGGACAAGCAGCATATGCAGCTCAGTGGAGTTCTTGCACAAGTCATTACTTGTGTTGCCTCTTTTCAGACATACAAACCCAAATCACACTTCTAAAATATAAATGGATTACTTGGCTATTTATGTGAAATAGATTTATAAAATTCTGGGATGTTCTCACTGCTTTTCATATGAAGCAACCCATTTCTCTGGTGAAACAGAACTTATATTGCATGCCAGGCAAATTAATTGACCTAGTGTCCTCCAACATTCAAAAACTTCTGTATTTCAGAATGATTTCCTGTCTATTCTGCACCTGCATGGATTATTGCAACATTTCACACAAATCAATACAATGGCACTACCTAAGATAAAATACCCTAAAACCCACTGATAACATAAAAATATTAAGCTTTAGCTAATAGTATTTGTACTATACTATATTTACACTAATACATACAAGTGATCTTCATTATAGATAAGAAACAAATGCAGTCACCGCACAAATCTAAACCATGTCCTAGACATCTAAACTAAACCTACTATAATACTTTCATAGTACATTAAAAGCTCAAACAGATTCTAGCAAGAAATTAGTTTTACATTCTCTGTTGACAGATTGCTGTCCTTCCTGTTCCTGAACGGCAGATTATAGTTACATCTACAGGAGGTGAGGTGAGTACACTCCTGATCTTGCTCTTCTGCTCTGTTAGACTTCACATTCCTTGAGCAGCCCTGGCATGTACCTTTTCAAACTTATTCTTCCTGTCATTTTCACAGTTAATTTGGTTGTCCAACATGTAATCTTACTTTCTGTGAAACTTCCAGAGTCTTTCAGATTTGCAAAACCATTAGAGAAGAGCAGAGGCAGGAAAGTTGAGCAGCTAGCAAGAGCACTAGAGACACTACTTCCAGAAATTAGCATCCAGGAATGTAAAGATACAGAAGAAGATCCCAGAAAAACAATTAGAAAAAAATGCAGATTATGCTTTTCCTCAGTACCTCCTAGTCCTTTCAGGCCACAAAGCCTCATAATAAAGACTTGACACATTTAACTTAGGACTGCAACATTAGACTCCCTTCAGTGAATGCAGAACAATGTAAGGCGTAGAGACCATAACAAAATGTTATGTCAAATCATTCATTTTATGATTATATTTATAATTACAAAACAAAAAATTATGGGACTGGAAGAGAGGAAGTACCTCAAAGACAAAGCATATGCTTCGAGAAGCTCTCTTATATACTACATATTATTTCTTTTTTTCTATTTAAGTTTTTGGTAATCAAGAATAAAGAGTAATAAGAATGAGCAAATTTTGATGACATCAGTGCATCCCAAGTCTCACTGATTTCAGCAGGACAAATGCTATAATAAACACTACTAGGCACTCAGAGGTCAAAGCTTGCATTTTTAAACCAAGCTCTCATTTTCCATCTTAGAAAAAACTGAGGATCTGAAAGACACAGCTTTGATCACATGCTTTAGACAAAAGAAGAATCATTTTAATATAGATTTGTGCTGTAACTAAAGACTGCAGTAATTCTCTTGAGTCATTTGGAGGGAAAATAATTCCTCAACTAAAACCATATGACTTGAAGAAATTACAGAATCACTATTACTTCTTTTGAAATCTGCCTAATCATGTACAAACGGAGACAACATTAACAGGCTAATTCAGAATACCTAAGAACCTCTTTCAGGTTCAGCACAAGAACTGGGCCTTTCAACAAAATTGGTTTAGTCTTTGGACAAGAAAACTTTAAGAGACATTTTTCAGAGTGTATCTTCCATGGAGAGTGCTCAAGGGGTATTTTCTGCAATAATTTTTATAAAACAGACTTTTCTAGAATGGTCAATGGTATGCCAATGTGTGTGTAGGCAATACACTGCCCCCTGAGTACAATTTGAACTTGAGGCCCAGCACGTTTATCTCCATTCATTTCTGTTAAAATCTGCACATACAGACAGATATAGAATTCTGGAAATTAATCTGACAGCTATGCATTATGTTACCTTTGTATCCTAAGAAGCAGATTGCAAATCAATAGGGGTTCAGACAGAAGGAATAACCTCTGCATAAAACAGAGTATGATACTGGATTTATTAGATCTGGTTTAGTATTCAGTAGAATCTTGGAACATATTTTCACTTGCAAAATGACCAAAGTATATACTTACACCAAGATATATATAGATACACACACATACACACACACACACACACACACACACACACACACACACACAGAGAGAGAGAATATAAAAATGTATAAAGTATATATAGATGACTAGTTTTTTTTATACATATTCATCCCCTAGATAGACCTCTGGAAGTTGCCGTTTGAAAGAAAATTATTACTGTCAAGTGTACTTAATTTCAGCTTATTTAATGGGAATTTGACACTGTGCTGAAAGCTGGCTCTAAGCCTTTTACACTAAGATTGGTACAATTATATCTGTTTAAAACCAAAATGTGACTGTAGTCAGGAAAGTGACTACATAAAATGACAATCTTCCAACAGCCTTACTCCTGGTCTTCACTGAGTCATAGTTGCTTTTCCTTCTTCTGTTTTTCTGTGATTAAAATATATTTTTCCACCACTTTTAATTTCTGGTAATTGTGTAGAATCAACACAGTTGTAGGAGAATTAGGTAGGCAGTTTTCCATTTATATAAGATAAGCAGGTTTATTAGTTAACCTCTGATTCTTTAATCTTTATTATCTGTGATATGGTGTGATCAGAAAAAAGAACAATGGCTTTTGTTTCAGGTTGTATTTTCAGGAATAGCTGCATTAAAACAATTTTGAATTTCTCAAAATAATAAGTGCAGTGCAGAAAATCTAAGAGACAAAGTAAAATACAACCTTCAATACTGTATAGTTACAGTCCCTTAACATCCATATTTTAAGTATTTTCCCACATAAATTCTGTTATAAAAAAGCACCAGTATTGGAAACCTGGGGTGTTCTATTACTGGACTCATCTAAAATGTATTTTTTATTAAATACATCCATAGTATTACATACAGTCTTATAAATCATGGAATTAATGACCCAAGAAGGATGGAATTAAGTTTTCCTTTTTCTAACCTTTTAAGGCTTTTTTTTCTGACTTGAAGAAAGTCAGATCACTGACTAAATATCCCAGATACTTTCAAAACAATCTGGAGAATAGATGCTGACATTGGGAGGACATGGTTACATAAAGCATTTAAAAAAACGTAATCTCTAAAGAGAAATGGAGCAGTATTTTGGTAGAAACATGATGTGTTGGGTCTGTTGCGCACAAGAAATACCAATTTTAACTTAAATAAAAAGGGCTGAGAATAATAGCTATTAGTTTTCTATAAGATAAGAGTTGGTAAAACAGGGCATTTGATTTATAAAGCAGGAATACCTGGAGTATCAATACAGGATGCAATCAAGGCAACTATATGCAAAAACTTTCTGGAACCAATGACTGGTGATTTCACTTTACATGTCTTTGTTTTACATTTCCAGAGAAACAGAAAAAAACCAGTGCTGTGTTGCAAAAAGAAGGGATCTAACACCTGAAGACCTAAGCAGGCCTTCCAGACCGTATAAAATTAAATTATATCTGAGCAGATAGATTCCCAGTTGACAGTGCTGTCCACATAAAATGGCATGGAAACTAACAAAACTACACACAAGATTTGCATTGTGACGTAGAGAGTAAAAAAACCAGGACCTAAACCTGTTTATATCCTGAACAGTGTGCACAAAACTGTGTCAAATAAATAGGTTGAGACAGGATGGCTGAAAAACCATGAGAGCTCTGTAATGATCCTCCTTTCTTCATGATCCCATATCCCTGGTTTCTGTACCCAGGCTAACTACTTTCCCCAATAATGTAATAGGCAAACCTTCCTGTCTGCAGCAATATCTCTACAGAGGTACTAGACTTGTAAAAAGCTTTGATGTCTTCTGGTGAAAAACAGTGTACGTGCTAGGTTATAATCTGTTAATAGAATGGCAGTGAATGAATGCACACACTGGCCAGGAGAGCTGGTTATTAACCATCAAACCACCTTTTCTTGCCTGCTTTGTGCTATGATATGTGTAAAATACTCCAGAGAGTGCGTGCCTGTGAATACAAGCCTGAGAGAGACGGACAGGAAGAGAAAGGCAGAACTACTCTGTGCATAGGAGATCTCAATGAAAACTAGAACAAAATCAATCTGAGTTGCCAAGAGACCTAATGTTCTGTTATGATCAAAATAGTGTCAAAGTAAATCGAGAGGTCAAGCAGCAGCAGCAGCAAAAATTCAACACCAGTCAGGGTACAGAGATCAAAAATTAACTCTTCAGAGTACTGCTTCTCAGTGCACAGGACAGGGTCCAGCTTGGGATGAAACCAAGAAATAGTCTTTGAAAGATATTGCCACATTTACAGTGTACACCAATTACAAGGAAAAAAAAAAGTGATTTAATACGAAATAGCAAATGTAAGAACTTCTACTGGTAGATTTTATTTTTAAAACTGGACTGATAATTGTTTTACTTTTTGTCATTATTAAGATGTTCCACACCATCAAAGAAAGATTAACAATGTGAGAATCCAGAGGGATTAGAGAATGAAGAAAAACTGTAACTGTTTAGACCAAAGATTTGGCAAAACATAATAGTGCCCTGAGGTGTTGGAACATAAAACGCCAAAAGTATTTCTAGCTTGAAAATTTTGACAGGCTCAAGATTTGGAATTAGAGAATTGTTAGTGTTGGCAGCTTTGTTAGGGGGCAAGTAACTCACAATGATCCTAATTTTGTTCTCAAAGTGGGATGTGAACAGTTCACAAAGTTCTGTTGATGGAGGAAGAGCCAGATTAGTCAGCTTCCCTGCAATAAAAAGTTACAAGAAAGTAGGGCAGTCTGCCCGTTCAGCAATTAAGTTGGAATAATAAGCAGATCTGGCTTGTTTCAAAACATCTCTGTACACATTTATATAGCACAAACTTTTAAGTGTACATGCAGACAAGAAGTCCTCAAACAGCATTTAACTTACAGCCCAGAACATTCACTTTTGAGTACATCTTCCAAAAAGAAGTGTAGAGAGTTGGCATGCCTGTTAGGACATTATGAAGATGGTTGAGCTATTATATTTTTAAGAGAAAATCTGGAACATCCTGAAGCAATTGGTAGTCTAAAAGGAAGCTGCTTTGGTCTGGCAGACAACTACATTCAGTTAAAAATGAGTGGAAAGCTAGGATATCACAAAACTTACTTAGGTTTTACTCAGGTTTTACTTCATTAAGTGGTTGAGAGGTGGGGTGTTGTTTGTTTTGGTGTTGCTTTTTCTTGTGTGGGTGTGCACGGCTTTTGGTTTCATTGTTTGTGTGTGTGGGGGGGGCTTTTTATCTGGCTAAGAAAAAGTGGTAGTAATAAGTAAAAAATGAAATAGTGGCAATTAGCACCTCCATCAGAATTTTTTATCTGTAAAGCCTCTTATGAGTATCACTAACTGCAGATGGCTATCCTATAGATGAAGACACCAAGTCAGTTAAAATAATAGGTCTTGATCCTACATGGATTAAGTATGGCTTTAGATCACTCACACAAAAATACATCCTTTGAAACCAATGGAATAAGCGTCATGTGAACAGCTAAACATTCAGAGGAAAGTGGTCCAGAAGTGAGCATATTTCCTTTGCCTTTGTGCTTAAATTTGATGAATACAGACTTTGGTAGAGCTACTGAAAGTTCTATTCATGGCAGATAAATCACAGTTGATAGATCACAATGTTGTTCTTGGTGCTAATGGGACATGTAAGATTTGGGGTTTAACTATATAATCCAAAATCTTTCCTAAACTGCCTTCACATTCATATTTTGTCTTGTATCTCTTACGTTATTACCATATTAATTACTAACAGAGAATTTTTCAGTTATTTCTGCATAAAGAAGATGAGGATAACACGGTGCCGTTTGCTCTATTTTAGGACACTGAGCAATTTACTTCACCCTCGATGCCTTCAGTGTTTATTTTGATAAGATTAAAGACAGAGTGCATATGGCAGTAATTCTGGTATTCCTTCTTGTGGATGAATCATGCAGAACATCAGACACATTCGGAAATCGTATTACTGTGAAATTTATTATCAGAAAGGGTCGCAATTGGTAAGTGATAGAAATTCAAACTCTCAGTAAAATCAGATTATATGGTATCCTGGAACAGGTACGATGGAGATCATCAGATGCAACCCCCTGCTCAAGCAGTGACACCTACAGCCAGTAGCCCAGGACTGTAGCCCATCAGACTTTTCACATCTCCAAGGATGGAGACTCCCACCTGGGCTACCTGTGTCAGTGCTCAGTCACCCTCACAGTAACTAAATGTTTCTGGATGTTTAGACAAAGCCTCCTGTATTTCAGTATGTGCCCACTGCCTCTGTTCCTGTCACTGAAAAGAACCTGGCTCTCACTGCACACCAAATGGACCTGCCACTGCAGCTTCTGAGATTTTATAAGTATTCGAGTCTGGGTCAAAGAGATGGATGTGACAGTGTGCAAAGCCTTTTTCCTGCTTCTCAGTCTGAGAGTCCTCTCACAGGGATTATTATGATTTCTGCTGCTCCAGGACTGGCAGCTGCCAACAAACAACTGAGGTCTGGTGCTCCTTAAAGTTTGTAGACATAATGTTTGTAATAAAACAACAAATAATTAATGATCTGTAGCTATCTATGATCATTTCTCCTGAGAAGGGACCTGTAGCTGATTCTGAAAGAGACATCTTCTTCCCTACCCAAGGCAATTTTGAAAAACAGTTCCTTGGAAACCCAGTGTCCTATTAATAAACCAGGAAAACACCTACTCTTTGGTGAAATTGAGAAATTGATGATGTAACTTTAAGTGATGTAACCGAGAAGAGTTTTGAGGAAAAAAGCAAGACCAGCAAGAAAGCTGCTATCAGGGATTGTATGTGTGAGCATAGGTGCATGCCTTAGCTCAATTACCTGAATATTCTGATCAAACCAAACCAAACAGCAAAGTAAGAGTCTGAGTGCTACCTTGTGTGAGAAAGAGGAATTAAAGACCACTGCAGCCATTCCCATTCTGCAGGTCTAACAAACGGCCAGAAGTGGTACAGAGCCATACAAAAGGAAAATGGCAACAGCCAGTAGGTAAGTCAACACCAGAATCTACAACAAATCCTGATAGGAGCTGTGTTGCTGAATTAGGCAGTGGGTTTTGCAATGCTTTGGAAGGAAAAATACAAAAGCATTTGTGTATCTGTTGAGTGGAAAGAAAATGGGTACAGAAGGGTCCAGTAGACTATGAGATACTAGAACTGAGTCTGTCCTGCTATTTTTAGGGTACATCTTCCTGTTGTGTACATAATAAACCACCTTTCTGCTATCATTCTTTCACCAATGTAAAACTGGATCTATTAATAATGAGGCTTTTGAGTGAGGTGTTCTAGTTCACTGATCCATCAAATAACTGATCTACAAAGAAGAAAGGTATATTCCCCATCAGATCAGCAGGTTTACATGACCTGCTGCATAGCTGTATTGATAGTATTTCATGTGACATAAAGAAACAGATAGAGTCTGTCACCTGTGAAGCATAGGAAGAGAGAAGGAGGAATGGCATCACTATTGCCAATAGCCCACAACTGAGTCAGATTAGGTATAACACAAAGGACATCTTAAAAATAGATGTATAATCAATGTAGTTTCTGATTCTGACTTGTCCTGTTGCACCCATAAGCACTCCCAGGAGTCTGGCTTTATTGTACCACATCACAGACCCTGCCTCCCCCAGGGAGGTCCATGTTATGGGCTATGTGTTAGTTCCTGCACCACCTTGTATTTTTACACATGTATTAGCTCCCCTTTCAATGACCAGGGAAAATGCCTTGGAGAAAAAACAGGTTAAGGAGGGTAGACTATGAAACTACTAAAAATAATGAGTAGCTGCAGTTACATTGAAAAAGGATAATCTCACCAATGTTATCAGTTGCCTATCCCTCAATAACATATAGCAACACAATGGGAGGCTAGTATTATCATTAATGAGGAGTTACTCAGACTTGTTATCTATTCCCCTCCAGTTCTAACTTGGGAAAATATCATCTGTTGAAAAATTCTGAAGAATAAGGTGTAAATACAAAAAATCTTGATCTTGCAATGCCCCTTTCCCTTCCTCTGAAACTCAGTAGGAAACACTTCTTAGGTGACCTTAGGATACAATGTTATAATGATAGCTTCATAGCCTTGCAGCTATGCTAAAGTTACCTACTGGGCTGGTGAGGTCAGGAAACCTTTGGGAACTGTCCTCTTGCTGAATAGTCATGGTTCTTGGCCACTAGACACTACACTCAAGAAGGAAAAAAGGGGTCAGTAAAAGCAGCTGAAATCTATCTGCAATACTCATCTCTCAGGCTCCTGTTCTGCCATGTCAAAAGAAGAGGAAGATAGCTCTGTCATTAGGTTTCAGGTGTCTCTTGACTACCAACTTTTGAGACACCTACTTCAGTCCTTATGCAGAAAAAGATCCTTTACTGATCCTTTAAAGATCCTTTAAAGAGTGTTCCACTCTAATCTAAATGACTTCTCCATTATCTCTTGTATCTCTTCATTTTTCTCCAAGTCCAGTTGCACTACTCCTATTTCCTATCTGGTTGAACCAAGGGAGGAAAATGGAATAAATAAAACTAACATAATGCAATTAAGCAATCTATAACAACGTTCCCCAAAAAAGGTTATGCCTCCATGATTCATGCCAGCAATTCCTGAGCATATTAATCTGTGAAAAAGTATGAACCTGTTTTTCCTAAAACAAAGCACCCTAGATGTATTCTATTAACTAGAATTTTATTAAAGGCTGCATTTTATATCATCCCTTCTGATCCTTACTCCTTTCAGAGTTAATGGCAGTAGCCACTAGGGCTATATGTAGTCAATGGGAAACTTTAAAAACACTTTTCTTTTTCATTCAAGTGAAAATGGAAATAGAAGACAGAGCTAAAAATATGTATTCCTTAGTGTACTTTTGTCTTGTTCTTATTACTTCCATCAGTTCCTCTTTTTGTGCTGCTGGCATTTCTTATACAAAATAAACATGAACTACTTGTCTTTCCACTGAGTCTTCTCTTCAAATTTATGCCTTATTTCCAGGATAAACAAGAGTAAGTCTGTTCTCCAAGTCCTATTGAATTTACGGCACTGATCATGATACGGGGATAAAAGTGTTGTTAAGCATCTAAGCATCCAAGATTTGATCTATACTGGTTTTGTGGTGAAACTAGTCTGAACTAGGTCACAATGCAGTTTTGACACCAGGCTTTTATTCCTGAGTTGAGGTCTTTTGGAATCAGCTTTGTATGAGGGCAGTTTTGATGACACCTGAAGTGAAGCCAGGCATTCTGTTAGCTCACTTACTCTACTCCCACAGGTATCTCCTGGCTACATTTTTTAGACAATTTCTTTCAGAATTTCTTGCAGCACTTTCTAGGCTGATATATAAAATTCTGAGTCTGTTTTGAAATTCTTTTTTCACCTGCCAATTTTTTTTAATGAGAGAAATAGAACTGCCACTGCAACTTCTGAGATTTTATAAGTATTCGAGTCTGGGTCACAGGGATGGATGCGACAGTGTGCAAAGCCTTCTACCTGCTTCTCAGTCTGAGAGTCCTCTCACAGGGATTATTATGATTTCTGCTGCTCCAGGACTGGCAGCTGCCAACAAACAACTGAGGTCTGGTGCTCCTTAAAGTTTGTAGACATAATGTTTGTAATAAAACAACAAATAATTAATGATCTGTAGCTATCTATGATCATTTCTCCTGAGAAGGGACCTGTAGCTGATTCTGAAAGAGACATCTTCTTCCCTACCCAAGGCAATTTTGAAAAACAGTTCCTTGGAAAACCCAGAGTCCCATTAACAAACAAATCTATTAATCTGAAGTACAATGCCTTCCCAACACACCTGCTGTTCAGAAAGCAAAATGTAGATAATTTGCAACTGGTCAGCAGACTACAATTTTAGAATCAAGGAAGTGATTTAACTGAATTCAACTGTTTGCCCAGAATACTGAGCATGTGCTTGGTCTTATAGCCATCTCCTCCATAATATTAGTGACAGCAAGTGATATTACTCATAGCAGCCAGGATTGCTCATGCAAAAACCTTGGTTTATTTTGTTGCTTCCCCCTGCTTTCCCTCACAAAGCATCACTTTAGCTTCTGCAACTCTGAATGCCTGTGAAGACCCTTTGAAAACATACTTTTCTATTAAATTTACTTATCTTGCTGACATTACTGCTAGGTAGACACATAAATGTAACATTAGCAGGCGACAGAAGCAGGAATTTAGAGAAGGATAACTGCTTTCTTCCTCATTCCACTCACTCAGACGATACATGACTTTGCAGATGATTCTGCTGAAAAAGTAGACGCAAAACTGGATAGGAGCTCCATGACTGATGGTTTCCTCAAAGCCTCAGGCAGTCAGCTTCAACTGAAGCAACTGAGATTGTTCAAGATCTCAGCAAAATACATTGCTTGCTTTATCAGGTACCTTGCCCAGCAGGGAGAGACACAGTTTCCAGGCAAGATAAATGTTAAATAAAGCAGTGGTAGATACTGACACTATCTGGTTACCCAATTTCAGACACGATGCCAAGGCCCCACTGAGCGACACAGAGCTCTGTACACTGCTGCAAACAGTATCTCAGGCAGGTCATCAAAGGATCACCTCACAGCACAGTTTTGCCCTTACTATGACTCAGAATGGACTATTTGCATAGCAACTTTCTTGTCAGAATCCTCATGTCTTAATAGAAGAGGCAATAGCATCCACTGGAAGCTGGAGACACAGTTGTCAGTGTAGTGCTGGAAGCTGCTTCAGAGGGGACTCACCATTTTCTCTCCCAACTTCTGAAAAATACAGATGGAATCTGTAACTGAGCCACTGATGCGTATGTAGCATGAGGTAGACAGAGGAGTTAAATTTTTTGGAAAATCTCAGAAAATATCAGTGGGAAAAGAAGAGAAAGAAGGAAAAGGAATGTGAAGTCCTAACTTCATGTTTATCCTGGTTTGCCACAACGTAAGCTTGTGCCTGTCTTCTTTGCTGTTCTTCACAGATGGCCTGCTCCTGTTCCAGCATTCACAGAGAAATTATTTCTAATTATTTGCTCTGAAATCCATGGTCATCTTATTTTCCTCCAGAAATCAGGACTGGGACACCTTATGATTTTTCTTACTCAGTTCATGGCTAAAATACAGCTTGTGATAGTATCTGTAGTCACACAGTCCTATTCTAGGTCTGAAGGGAGAAGCACGAATCACACCTCTATCTTTGAACTGGTAAGACAGACATAACTATGGATAAGCTTCATTTAATCAGATCATAGCTGTGTAATGTCTTTTCTACCACTCACATCTTCTGGCAGAAAAGACCACATGTGGACACTCTTAGCCTCACTAGAAAAACATCCTTAGCCAAGTTGATCCTTAAAGGCTGCCAAATATATAAATCTTACACCAGCAAATGTAAAAATCCTACTCAGACAGAAAATGCAATTAATGGGGAAGCATCACAGACAGAAGACAGAAAGAAGAGAAGGTCAGCCAACAAGGACGCTCCTGCTGGAATGCTTCACCAGCGCGCTGTTCCTGTGCTCTGGAATATCCTGCTCTGACAGAGGCAAACACCACTTTGTTAGAACTGAGTTTACACTGATGCTAAAGAGGCAGAATAAAGACCCAAGTTCTAATTTACATTTCAGTCACTTTCCCAGTGAACTTATTTTGCTTTTGTAAATAGTTTGAATTTAATTTTTTAATGACATTGTAATTTATGAACCATGCCATTAAAAGACAACACTTTAGCTGGGGATGACATTGTTTATCCTTTAGGGGAACATTTGCTGCATTAGCCATAATATACATAGCCAAAGTGTTTATGAAACAAGTACCAACTTAGTCTTTATGTTCAGGAAAGCTTTACTGGTTCAAATTTACAGATTGGTGCCCTAAGTGTGAAAACAGTAGTTTGCACGTTACATGATACATCCATCTGCTTTACAGCAGTGTATAAGCACAACAGTTGTGAATATACTCCGTGTTTACAACACTACTGAGGTCTTCTACAAAGAGATACATATAAAGCTGTCACTTCCCTGACTATGTTGTCTGGAGTTAGAGAATTTTGACGCAGAACATTGCTGAGTCTAAAAAAGTCCTGGCTTTCCTGTCATGGGGAGACAGAGCCCCGGACAGGAAAAAAATCTTTCCTAGAAATTAATTTTAAGTATTCATTTAATCCCGTGTCTTCAGCAGCAGCTACAACTGGCAGTCTTAGGGCTGACTTTTTTTGCACTTGTCAGATTGATGGAAGGAAAGAGGTGAAGGAAGAGATCTGTAAAAGAGTCAGTTTCCTAGAAGGCTGCAATGCCAATGAAATCATAAGAATGCTAATGTTTAAAGAAGCCTGAACATTTTGGAACAAAGCAGTACATGGACTTTATCAATCTGATGTTTTAATGAGAACAAAAATGCCACCACTAGTTTGCCAAGCCAAAATTTCTCTATTTCTAAGAATACCATTGACATATCCTTAGATACAATCAGAGAAACATCTGCTTTGTTTCTACTCTGATGCTGCTTCTGCTAGAAAACAGGACTGTATTTTAAGATATTTAAAAACTGACATAAAAGCTAGTCAGCTTCCAGGTAGCTTTTGTGGGATTACATTTAAATCCACCAAGGTCTATTTTGAACTGGAAACCAATAATCAATGCAAGCCTTTGGGACCTCTCATGAAGATTATCTAGAATTTAATGGATTAAATATGGGGAATTCTCCAATCTGTTTCACCATCCAAATCATTAGTTTGTCAACCAAAACTGTGCGATATGCCATCCAAAGCATTATGATATTAGCATATGCTTCCAGACATAGAGAAAATATGGTATCCAGCAAAGTATAAGCCATATAAAAACAGAAGGAAAAGCAATGCTTTCAATGATGTTAACAATTACACTCAGTATTTTGGCACATAAAATACAATGTGAAATTATATTTCTGAGAGTATTTCCCAGTGAGGTGCTATTAATACATCTGATCTTTGAGCTATTTATCCCAGGTTCCTTTACTTGCAGTCATGAAAATCTATGAAAATTTGATCATTTTCATAGAATCATAGAATAGTTTGGGTTGGAAGGTGCCTTCAAAGGTCAGGCAGACCAAATGCCTGCCATGAGCAGAGACATCTTAGACTAAACCAGGCTGCTCAGAGACCTGCTCTGTTTGCTCAGACCAACTGGAACTTCCTAGACTGTTCCTACTTTTTTCTTAGAGTTCTTCATATCAATGGGTGACAAAAGTGAAAATCAAGAAAACATTTAATGACAATATACTAAGAAAAAGTACTGACATTCAAGGCTTAGCAGTCTTGCTTCATAGGAAATACAAATGGCAAGTGGTAAACTTGCCATCAGCATCAGTTTCTCATGAATTAAATATTGAGAAGTGATAGCTGTAAGAGCAAATTTTCATTCCAGACAATTGCATTTCCATACATTATGGATATTCTATGTATTTTGTAAGAAACTCTTGTTTTAAAATGCTTTTTGAAGTCTGCAGGGCTGAGAGGGCTGATGACACTTTTTAAAAAAATCATTAAAACACTAGTCTTTTTCACCAGCTTAACTGTAAAACTAAAAGCGATACTGAAAAGTTCCACTATGGCTGAAAGCTCCTTTCCAAAAACTGAGCAACATGTTTAAAATCCCCAACTTTTCATGTCAGACCTGAGCAGCCCTGGCAGAACACCAGAACTGTCTCCCCAACATTCTGACATTCTGCCTCCCTCACCCCAGCAACTGATAATTTCTGAGAAGTGGCTGAATATCACCTACAGATGGGAAGTAGAAGAAAAATCTTTTGCTTTCCTTTGCTTCCATGCACAACCTTTGGTTTTGTTTTTTTTTATTAAACTTCCTTTTTCTTAACTCATTGCTGCTTTCTCCATCTTATTTTCTTCCACCTCATCCTGCTGAGGAGAGGGATAGAGCAACTTGGTGGGCATCTTGTACGCAGCCAAGGCCATCCCACCACAGAGAGGTTCTGCTGCCATCAGTGTAGCTTTCCAAAACTGTGAGCCAGAAGTATTTCCAATTTACCTACAATTCCTTTTTCAAAAATAACACATTTACACTTCCATTCATTACAAGCACTACAACAATGAAATGCAAAGTTGACTGCTGGAATAAGCTACTCGGCAGAAAACGTAACATTTACAAACCACTTGACAATAGGATTTTTATTGAAAAAATCTCCTAAAAAGAGACAATGAATTTAGCACATACAATGGTAGAGAAAGAAGAATAGTTTCAATGCTATTTGAACATACACAGCAAACACCACTAAAATGTCAGTACATGAAGAGTTATTGTAGCGTGTTTATCAGAATATCACTTTTTATTTTAAGTGTGAGATATCACTACATTTTCCTAGATTCTCTGACATGGAAATTCTTAATGAACATCAGTGTAGAGAATTTTACCTGTGACTGACTGTAACACTGTTCAAAAAAAGAGTAAAACCATCAACTATATATATTTGCTGTAACAGCTGACCATTTAATTCCCACCTTGTACACAGGACCATTGTCCTTTCCTTGATCCTTGCACAATCTTGGCAGAATTCCTCTAGCTGTTGCACAGGTTTAATATACAAAAATGCATACAAAATTATTTCATATAGACAAAGGATCACGGTAGGTATTTCTCAAAATTTGATCTCTGATTGGGAAGATCTCTAAGAACATTATAGCTCTAATAAATACTTTGTTTACTTCAGAGTATATTTTCTGAAAGACCTGAAAATGCAACAAATAGGGTAGTATCTAAGTCAAGTGTATGCAGTTACCTGTATATGCATAAGAATAAAATCTTAATAAAAGTTAAAGTAATATAGACGTGAAGAACTAGACACAAATCTTTAAGGTAGATTAAGATACCTTTTTTTACACCGTGTAATCTGTCAGATAGCAAATTAATACAACTTTTCAGAAACACTGCATCTTACTGAATAGAAATTAGAAAGAAACTAGACATATGAGGTCCTTGATCAGACACTACTTTTAACACAGAATTTCAGGGACAGGGAAATTACACGTTTTTTTTCCCTGTATCTTCTAACCCATATTTCCTGGACTAATGAGGCTAGCTTTGTACTTCTGTCAGCACAGCAGGCTCCAGAGTGAGTTGGAAAGAGAAATATCATATATCCTCACCTTGCACACATCTTGAAACAAACTTCTATTTAAAACTATCCTGGCAGCAGCTTCCTCCCTTGTTCTGGATGCTCAAGTATTTTCTAAAATGATCAGTTTTCATACAAAATCTCTCTAAATATTCAATGCTTTCCTTATGGTTTGTAAAGGTAAAATTCTTGTATTTTTCACTTTCCTCTTGAACAGCTTCAAGTCTCATTTTCCCTTTTAATTGCTACAACCTCATCTGGTATTTGGAAGGTAAGGGCCAAACCCATTCACACGCCTTAGCACTGCTGATTATGTTTGTTTTCTTCCAAGTTTTACACCTGGGCTGCCATTTACCTCCCAGATAAGTAATGAGCTTTCCCTCTTTCACTCTTCCTATGTCCGTCTTTCCCTACCTTTCCCTTGCTCCCCTCCACCACCAAGAACAACTAATAATAATTGAAAATATCACATGAAAAGAAACAAACCTGTAACTATTCTTCACCATAGACAAGTGATGGAATGCTACTTTTTCAGTTTCCCATTTCCATATTTGAGGAAGGAATTCTATTTTTTTCTTAAGAGCCTAGAAACATAGACCATATATTCTGATTTGCACCTCTGGGCACTATCAAGCTGAAAGTATCAATTACTGGAACTTAAATTTATTGACAAAGACATACTGTTCAAACACCTACATACTTGCCTTTAGGTGCAAGTAGTTCCATGGAAAAGAGAACACAGCCATAATTTAGGGATATGCAACGGTGTTTGGAGAACTGGAATGAACAACTTACTATAATTGGAAGTAATATTTGGGGAGGGGAAAAAAAAAAGATCCTACGGAATTTTAGCTTTTTTTCCCCCTAAGTTTTAGCTTTTTTGCCCTGAAAACAAAGAAATCTTACCGTACATTTCCTCACAGCTATGCCTTACTGAAAAAAAATTTCAGTTTTGCCCTAAGGGATCTCATGCAACCACAGATGTTACGAAAAACAGAATTTAAATGAATGACTATGTGCTAAATGAGATGTGCAATTACAGATAGCTCTGATATCCTGTAAACATATAACCTCAAAATGGTTCTGCCTCCAGCTGCACTATTTTGAAAACACATTGCTGATATCACCTAAATAAATGCTTTGACCATTAGAGTGGAAAGGGTGACACTTCAAATCGTGTTTGGATACAAAATTGAAAAAGCTTAAAAACTATTCACCAGAAGGAAGACACTTATCCGGAGCATAGGACACATTTATTTTGCATAAGTGCACCAGATGACAGGAGCAGTCTAAGCCATTTTACAAGTGGTTTAATAGAAGAGACAGCACATATGATACACTCCATCTTTCTGAAATCACATAAAGGAAAAGACAAAAAAACACAAACAAAACTTCCCATAAACCTCCTTCTTCATTATTCATGAGGGCCATATACAGTGACTTACAATTTGCAGACCTTAAGCTGTTTTTTTTTTTAAAACTGTTGCATCTCACAATCGTCAGGTCACAATCGCTCTGATCTTTTAACACTTTTAAGCATTTTATAATTCAGCCGGTATATAAAATGTAGTGGGGCATTTCTTAGTCTTTATGGGATTAAAGCTTGGCTTTAAACCTGTGATTTTATTCGGCCAGTGATACATTAAATAAACAAGATAAGGAACACGACAGCAGTGTGAAACTTTACAGACAAAGATCAGTCCTGGAAGGGGTGACACACTTTCAGTGAGAGCCTTGAGAATCATAAACTCATTTCAAAGTGAGAAAATAAAAATAAAACTCAGTTACAGCAGTCTTACAGGACACAATGCCTACTCCAAGTTTTATCCTGGCAGCTATCAAGCAGTTAACATCAATGAAAGTGCCTACAGACCCATAAAGCATTATTATGTGTACCAGAATTCTTTTACCTGTATAACATAATATACTAGAGCAATTTGGATATGAAATATTTCTATATCACTACAATAAATCATAGCTCATGTCACACCATAGTGCTGAAGGGAAGTGCTAGAATTACTGCCAATGCTAGTAGTACCAGAAATCAAAATCTGTCAGATTCTATACGCTCAACAGCTCTCTCTTCTGTACCCATTTTAAATTGTAGAGGGCCTATAAGAAATAATGAAACATCTCATTACAGACACTATTACTTAAATTGAAGACTGTCAAACAGTAGCAAATTACTATTTTAAAAGGTTGGTGACTTCAAGAGACAAACACGCAAACAACATAGCAGCTAGCTCTAAAATGCATGTCCTGTGCACCATAATACAAACACAAGATAACCTAAGCATATTCTTTGAAAGGGCTACACAATCTTTGCCACAACAGCCTTATGTCACTTGGACAACTTAAAAATAAAGGGAGGAAAAAAAAAGCAAGAAATGACAAGGAATGACAAAATGTGCTTATCTGTAGCTTCTTCTCATGTATAAGGACAAAGGTAATATTTCAACTAAAAGCTATACATCCAGATGACGCCTGCTCTAATACTTGACCCATGTGGAAAGACAGAAGGAATTGGGGTTGTTTAGTCTACAGAAAAGAAAACTGAGGGAAGAAATGATAACATTTTTTTCAAATCAGCTTCACTGAAGAGGTGAACAAATTGTTCATGGCTAGGAAAGATGGACCAGGAAAGAATGGTTTTCTGTTGTAGACCCTCTCTTGATTTTGCACTTTTTTTCTTTTATTTTAATAAGGAGAAATTGTCTCTGTGCAAAGCCAAAGTGAATTCAGCATAGTTCTCAGCACACTGTATCCAGTTGGTGTAAAGAGTTTGCAAAGACCTCCAAATTCTTCAAGAAAGCTATGAGTAATTAAGGCAGTTTTTACACATTTTCTAGTTTCATTGCAAGGATTTCTTTATCTTCACAGTTAGCACAAAGTTTACTGTTGGTCTGGCTTTTGTGTACTTCCAATTTGATAGTCATGACATCAAACTCCCACAAAAAGAACATGCATTTCTTTTAGCATCAGGAAGAGATTTTCTGTGTAAAATTGACTTTTCACTGAACATAATAAGTTTCTGCCTCTTTTCAAGATTTCCTCTTTAAACATTGTTTTATCTTCTTCCAAAAATTATTTAGCAGCATCACCAGTATGCATAAACTTTCCAAGATAATATAAACCAGATCCCATCTCATCTTCTCATCTTGCTGTTTTTAAATCTCTTCAGTGCTATCAAGCACTCCTTTCATTCTTCCTGCCTCATACTGCCATCTTGTATGTGGTTGAAATATATTTACACTCCAATAAACAGGGAAGTCATCCTTACAAACACCAACATTTTTATTGAGGGAGAGTGAAAGGGAACTCTTGGGAGAACTGTGACTAGATAGTGTCATATCTACACCTTTATAAACTCTATATTAAGGAGTAATAAATTAAGGGGCCTCTCAGCCACATCATCTTTTTTGCGTCTTTCCAGCTCCTTGCTCATTCTTCTGCACCTCCTGGTTTGAATCAGCGTACTACTCTGACTGAATTGCTCTGAGACAATGCAGTCTCATCAGCCAGCCTTAGTCTTCTTTCAGATTCTAAACCTGGAATTAGCCATGGCTCCACCTTCTTCCTTATTTTTTTACACATTCACCTGGTGACCCACATGCATTTGAAGTATCGAAAATGTTCCGTCCCACACATGCCAAATGTAAAAATACTTCAAATTAAAAGACAAAAAAGTTTAAGTTAGATGTTAGGAAAAATCCTTTATGGTGGGGATGGTGAGACACCGGAGCAGGCTGTCCAGAGAAGCTGTGGCTGCCCCATCCCTGGAAGAGTTCACAGCCAGGTTGGATGGGCTTTGAGCAACCTGGTCTGGTGAAAGGTGTACCTGTTCATGGCAAGGGAGTTGGAACCAGATGATCTTTAAGGTTCCTTCCAGCTCAAATCATTCCATCATTCTCTAAACAGAGATGAAAATGGTAAGTTTACACCTCCTTTTTTTAACTATTTTAACTATTAAGACTTACGTGATTAGATATATACGCGTACTGAAAATGTCTGTCATTACTAGACAGAATCCTTAACTATTGTCTAATAAATTTATACAGCAATATAGATTTTTTACAGTTTATATCCAACTAATGGAATGAATCAGTAAGCCTTTGGACTTCGTTATATTTCTGCAGTAAACCTTAATTCCAGAGTTAGTTGAGCACCATTGCTACGTGCTTGCAGTGCAACGAAGGCAGCTGAATCATAATATTAAATTCTCAGTACCTTATCAAACTGGCAAGAATATAAACACATATGCAGTTTACTCTGAATAAGCTCTCATACTAACATACCTGCTGAAAGTGAACTGACATCAAAGAATATAGAGTAAGAGATATGTTTCCTTTTGGGCCTGCTTTGATACTTAAAGAATATGACTGTGCAATATTGTGCTCATTAGCAATGGGATCAGAGAAATACGATAATCACCTATACACACATGAGCTAGTTTTGGTTTACTAAAATGAACAGGTCTAAACAGCTGCAGGACAAATGTCTTGAACCATGCCCTGAAGCCCGTATCCCCTAGTGCTGACGGAGTCCCCATGGCAAGGGTTTGGTTAAACCCCCAGATGCACAAAATGCCAGCATATAGGTCAGATGTCAAAGTTAAGTCCTAGATTAGTCCAGATGGCTCTTTGACTCAGAAACTAAAAGTATGCTTTACACTGCTTGAGGAAAAAGGTTCTATTTGTGTCAGTCATCAGTTAAGCAAGATGGTAATTTGGTGTTTCTGCTCATGTGCTATGTAGTGTGGAATCTGTAATCACTCCCTCTGCTGTGCCCATGAAATTAATTTTTACTGTAGTCATCTGATGAGAAATCTCCTTACACTCAGATACACCAGTGGAGGCAGCAGAATGGGAAAGAGCAGGAAAGTTACAATTACAACCCTATCAAAGACAGTCTGTGATCACCCCATATAGTCAAAAGTGAATACCAGGGTATGCTATGTTTTGGATGGGATGAGGAATGAATTTTGAAGTGGATCTTTCCAATGCACTAGCTTACCGTGTTTGGTTTAGAGAAGCCTGCCATACATGAACCAGATGCCAGTCAAATGTCTACATAAGAGAAAGTTTTCCACAAGCATGCCTGCACTCTTCAAGTGTTGTAGGCATTCGGTCAGCTGCACAAGCCACTTGAAAATACACAATGAAGACACTGTCTGTTCAAGGACAAGTGCCCCCTTTGCTGTCCAAAACCAGGTGGATGGCCAGGTCCAGAGAGTGGAGGTGAATGGAGTCACATCCAGCTCGTGGCCAGTCACAAATGCTGTTCCCCAGAGCTCAGTGTTGGGGACAACCCTGTTTAAAATCTTTATCCATGATCTGGATGTGGGGATCAAGTGTCAGTTTGCAGGTGACACTAAGCTGGGTGGCAAGTTGATCTTCTGGAAGGTAGAAGGGCTCTGCAGAGGCATCTGGGCAGGCTGGAT
>JAODKT010002242.1:325016-343885 GCA_027576195.1 Cossypha heuglini
AACACAAGGGTTTTTATTGGGTTTTTTTTTTCCAGTTTGCTTTCTTTTTTTTTTTTTTTTTTTTTTTGTCATAGGAAGAAGCATCTATGGAGAAAGGTTTCCTGATGAGAACTTCAAGCTCAAACACTATGGAATTGGATGGGTTAGCATGGCTAATTCTGGCCCGGACACCAATGGATCCCAGTTTTTCATCAGTGTGACAAAGCCTTCCTGGTTAGATGGAAAACATGTAGTATTTGGCAAAGTCCTTGATGGAATGGTAAGTTTAAAGAAGTAGTTGATCCGGACAAATTGTGTCCCATTGTATCCCTGTTAGCATGGTTCAGAAACAGTATTCATCTAATATGTACACTGTAGAAGATTATTGTGAAGAGCTCCAGCTGGACAATTTAGAACTGAAATAGCAGAAATGGAAACCTATACAATGCTTTTGGCTTTCACAGCCCTTATTTCAGACTGCTAATCACTGAAATTCAAACTGACACTTTTGCAGATTACAAATGGAGAAAGTTGAGCTCCTCCTTTCAGTAACACTGTTACCCATGAAATAATTCTTGTTCTACAGGCTAAAATCTGATTTTGTAGCGCATGCTAGTTATGGGTAACACTTCACTGTTAAGGGTTTTTAGAAGCATGTGAATGTACAGCATGCAAACACATACTGGTGAGAGGCCCAGTAGAATTTTAAGCTAAAAAGTTATATTTTCAAGTGATAATACTTTTATCAGTCTGGTTTTCTGTACAAATTATTCCTTTTTAATCTGTGTTTTGAAATTATTGGGGAAAACATAAGCTGCTGGATGGAATTTGAGGAGTTTGAAAACTTTATCAGTATACTTGCTCCTCACTCCTACATACATACTGAATTCCATTTTCATCATCTACAGTAGTAGTTGCGAATTTTTGGGAAGATATTTTGAGTTAAGTTTCAGTTTAGTCAGATTAATGGACAAATATCCAAAACTAAGTTGTCAGTACACCTAAATTAATTTTGTCCTTTAAAAATATTGGTGGCATGGTACCACACTAAAAATCTGTATGTATGTGTTATATGCTGAAAGTAAAAGCAGTAACCAGATTTCTGGAAGCACAGTTTTGCTGTACAATTAGAAAAATAATATGCTTGCCTTTTCTGACCTCTGGATTCATGTTCTGGTCATAGACCACAGATAGAATCCTGTGTGTGCCAGCCTAATCAGCTGAACGTACATTTTCAGTTGCTCCTTCAAAATGTTTTTGTCGGCCGAAAAATTTTCTAGGACGGCAAACATCCTTCCCTGTGCTTCTGTCAACTGTGTGTGATTTACAGAGTGGCACAGCTGCTAATGGGGAAAAAAAGTATGTGGGAAGTTGACAAGGTAAAGGTCTTTGTTCACAAGCTGGTTAATAAGCAGTGATGTTAAGCGCACTTCATTGTTTCTGTGACACCAGACTTCAGCCACAGGAGTTTCTTTGGCTAAACTGAACCCTTCTGTTTGTTCTTTTTTTGTTTGACAGTCTGTGGTGCACTCGATAGAACTCCAGCAGACAGATGAACACGATCGGCCCCTTCAAGACTGTGTGATTGTGAACAGTGGCAAAATAGCTGTAAAGGAACCATTTGTAGTTGAAGTGGATGACTGGTGAGACCAATAGTCAGAATGAAAAGTAAAGCTTAATCACTTTTCTTTAGTGCTAGTTTTTGACCAATCTCGGAGATCCACTGAGTTCTCCTCAAACCATACAGTTTTATTTAGGGAATACTTATCATCTGCCAAATACAGAAAAGATATGATTATTTCTATAACTTGCTGGAGCTGCCACTCCTTGAAATTCAAGACATATCTCATCAAACTCTAGATCTTGCAGAAAAAGTCTTTAATAAAAATTTATAGCAGTAATTCTATTTTTTCAAGGTTTAAAATATGATAATTTTGTTCTGTTTGGAAATTTTAGTAATATTTGTTTTTCTCTTTTTAACTGAAAATACTTACTGTAACACTACCAGCATTTTTAAAAGCTTAAAAAAAAGGTAAAATATAGACGTGTTTTGAATAAATAAACTTTGGTTTCAAATAAATACTTGAGAGCATTTTTTACTCCACCCCCAAAGTCTTTTTTCTCACCTCAACTGATTCCACAAAATATGAAGGGGGTTTTGCTTTTCAGGAGATAAGTTTGTAAGGATAGAGCAGAGATGGTAAATTTTCCTAATCTTAGCATGTTAGATAAAGTCCCATTCAGAGAGCCACTGTATTCACATACCATTCTGTGATCAAGAACAAGCAGCTTTTCTGTCTATTATTAAATAAGATAATCAGTTAGAAGCTGATTAAAACAAGAATCCTTGTTTTACAGCATGGTGGATTTTGTAACACCTAACTAATGTTGCTTACTGTAAAGCTCAAATGCTTTTTCTTTAAGTTTTGCTCTAAGTTTGAGAACTTTAGATTCATTTTTTTGTGATGCTTTGTAAAAATCTCTTAAGCTGACAACTGGTAGCTTTCAGAGAAGGTTAGTGCAGGGTAGCACTTAAGAGACACCTGTGTTAAGTTCTGACAGAACTCCATAGGACAGATAGGTGGGTTTTTTCCTTTTGAGTTGACTCTTCTAGGACTCAAGACAGAAGAGGCAATGCCAGGATCTGATGAAGAAGTCACCCACCAGCAGGCAGCACACCCCTCCTCTTTGTAGTGACTGTTTCCCTGAAGGGTGTCCTGGAGCCCATGTGAGGTATCCAGAGCTGAAGTGATCCAGGGTGGAATAAGCTGCTGCAGCACAGAGCTCGTACGTACCTATTGGCATTCCACTCACAAGGAAACAGGAAAAAGTTGAGGGCAGGGATTTACCCCAGGTTGTCCTGACACGTCATTTGCAGTTAGAGGATACTCCTCCCAGTTCTTCATCCACAGCTCCGGGGCCTCTCCTGATGGTAAACACTGATGCTTCTTTTCAGAGACCTGTGAAAGGATTACTGTCCTCTGCAAACAGAGCTGGAGGATAACTTAGCAAGGGCATCTAAATTTGCCTAGTGCTAGGCAATCAGATTTCCATTTTATCTCTGATCACTTTTCTTTCTATTAGCTGTTTAAAGTAAAATTCTCTGAAAAGCAGCTCTGGGAGCAGGGTTAGCAAGCAGGAGTGAGAATGTCTCAGACTACTTTGCCCAGCCAGCTTTCTGCTGCTAGCTGAAAGCTTTCCTGGAGGCTGAGCCTACAGACCTCATAAAGTTATGCCACCTGAACAAGTGCTGCAATCACAGGCCTGCCTTTCTTCCAAGTCTGAGTTTTCCACTCTGCCCAATTGGCTTCCAAACACAATTAGTAGTTAGAGCAGGCAACCCACGTGTCTCTAGGATCAGACTAACTTTTGTGCCCAGCTTTGCCATTGCTGCTTCTGTGTAACACTCCCTTCTGCTGATGGGCCCAGTGACTTACTCTGTGTTCCATTACCTTGACTTTTTTTTCACCAAGACATAGTTTTGTAAGGCTACCATGTTCAGCTAAACTAAGAGCTAAGAGCTTTAAATGAGCAGACACAGGTATTTTCTCACACTTCATGGGGAGACAGACATCTGTGAGACCATCTCAGATTACAGAATTTCACAAAAATTTCAATAGAAAAGCACAAAAAAACCCACTGAAGTGGTACATTCATGTCCTAGTAATTTATTTTGTAATGTCCAGTAGCACACATACAAGTTTCCAGTTAAATCTGAACATACATATATATGTATCAGTTTTAGTTTGATCATAATCTTAACAATATTCTTGCTTTAGTTTACCACAGAGTTGTATGTTCTGTGACTTGCAAATTGTTAATACATGGAATACAGTCAGCAAATTGATGTGGAGAGTAAACAAACACACAGGTTAGATGTCATAACTGAATGAAGATGTGCAAAAGCCACATAAAAGCTCCTGGTAAGTAAAATAATTTCAACTGAAATCTAAAAAATTTCCTCAGAGAGTATTGTTTCAGAATGTTTCCAATTCTGCATATTCTCTCTTCAGCACTTTTAATCCATCCAGTGCCAGCAATGGATAATGTGCTGGGAAAAATTCTGGTGCAAAATGGTTTAGTGTTTGCTTTAATAGAAATTATAGAAATAATTAGTAAAACTTTTCTCTTCAAAGGTTAGCATAATTCAGTGTATGACTTAGAACATTTAGTGTTAAATACAGCATGTTAATATATAGAAGGTATAAATAACTTCAATACTGTTGTTTCCATATATTTTTTAAAAGCAGCAATTGTAATGACAGTGATTTTATTTAAAAAGACATAATGCTTGAACTTAATCTGAGGTTATGCCTCTCGCTTCTGAGCATAATTTTCACATAGCAGAATTTTATTCCTGTTAATTCTATTAACCATGAGTCAGAGACTTGCTTCAGCTTCTTCTTGCCTTGTATTACTTCTACCTGGGCAGTAAATGAGGATAAAATATTCCATGTAGAATGCCATCTATAACTACGTTCGGAAAGTCATCTGGAAAAAAAAAGGGAAAAAAAAAAAGAAAGAAACTTCCTTATCCATGTCAGTACAATATAAGTGTTTTTGTGAAACTTAACTAGGTAAGGCCTCATTTACTTTGGGTTTCTGCATCACTCAACTGTTTATCCATGTTGGGGATGTGCTATTAGTAATGCTGTTTCAGCACTAAAGCCACTTTAGGGTAGCACTGGGCATTGCATGAATGTGCTGCCAGATTTGTAGCTTATTGATTTAAAGGGATGTTCTAATACTTAATGCTGCTAGGCTCCAGCTCTTTATCTGAATCTTTTCTCACAAGGAAGATGGATTACACTGGCAATTCAGTTTCTAACAAAATCTCAATATACTTGAAGAAATTTCAAGATTACTCCTGGGAATACTTCAAAGCTGTTTTTTGTATTGTGGTTTACAGCAGTGTTTAGACTGAGAAGACTTGAGGATGGCTGTACAAAGATGATTATTTGAGGCAAGAAACTTTCAGGTTGCCCAATCAATGTAAAATGTCATATGTTACAAAATGTCATCCTACAGTACTTGAAGAAAAAAATTCCTTCTACTTTGTTGTCACGATGCAGAAGAAACTGTCAGTTAATTTTCATGTTCCATTTGGCATGAAAGAATTGCCTGATAGAACACAGTAGCAGATCCATGTACATGGACATACACTGTTGAATTGAAAAAAGATTTTGAAATGCACCAACACCTGAGGTTTTAATGAAGGGTGTATATAAATCACCAGGCATTAAAAATAAGAATTTCTGATCACATCTTACAACCTTAAAATTGTTCGTATACTAGAGATGGAATTCCTGCTAAGAACAGACTGTTTCTGATGCGAAACTTTATACACTAATCAAACTTTCAACTATGAGCCTACAGGATATTCATAAGGGGGAGATGCAACTTTTATAAAAATAATTAGTACTTGATAAATTAGATCACTTAATGTGGGTGGGAAGGAGGGTTTGCCCCTAATTCTTTACAGAAATAATTTTGTAAGTAAAAATATTGAGCAAAAGTAGACTTGGACGCTATAAGTACAATCCTTACTGTCTTAAATGTGTTATTACATTGTTACTATAAAGTGATTACAGAATAGTACAGATTTTATGAACAGAGATAATTAAGATGTTTGCATGAACTGTAACCTCCACTGTAAACAATATATGCATAATTCTACCCAGCTTCTCATAGTAAGTCATAATTATAAATTACTTGCTAATATTTTGAAAGAAAATATGTTTCCTCAAATCCTGTAAGCTCATCTGGTAGATGAGATAGATATTCTGGTAGAATATCCCTATGCAGTTGTTATTAATGTTACCAAAAATACACTTGTAAAGGTGATCTGATACTTTCTTTCTAGATTAAATGATGCAGTCCCAGAAACCAGTTTTTATTGGTTCTTCTGTAACATACACTATATATAGGAAAATAAGGACCGATTTTCAAAATTATACAACCTCACAACATCAGATGTAATGTGAGCCTTTTCTGCTTAAAAAAATCAAGGATATAAATTTAAGCTAAATACAACTAAAGTATATGTATTTAACTTAAGTATAAACACAACAAAGGACAGTCTTGCAGATTTTTGTGATATTTGCATGGCTTAAAGAATCATCAGAACAATTTTCAAACAAGTGACAGTAAATCTAAGATCTCATTTTTTTAGCTTCCAAGGTATCTCCAATTTGGAGCATATTAGGTTTTTCCTTTATTTTTCTTGAGAACATTATTCCCCCCCCGCCCCCATACCGTTAAGTAATGTGCACTTGCACTTGGGCACTCAGACTGTTAGATATATCATGAAAAACGGAATCTGAAAATCAATGAGGTTTGTAACTGTGGATCTTATTTCTGTAAAAATTGTCTTGCAACTCACCAGTGCTTAAAGCCCAGTCACTGGAATAATGGCAAGATTCTATTTTATATAGGCAAGTAACAGTACAATGACAGGGTAAAAATGTTCTTTGAGTATTGTATTCCAGAAATATTTATTTTGTTTAAAGTTCACACTATTTCATATTTACTGAAGTGTGTTAACACAGGTATTCCTGTATCCAGGAAAAACTTCTAAATGGAATTCACCTTCTTCAAAGAAAACATACCACAGTTATTTGTTAATGGACACTTACTTTTGGTCATAGGTTGAACAACCTTGGCTGTTTTTACAAAGGAATCAGAGTCTATTAAAGTAAGAACTGATCTGAGAGGGAAAATTTTAGAAAGCTCATCTATATTTTCTCTGTGCTGCAAACTAAAAACAAAAAAGAAGAATTAAAGGCAATGATAGCTGTGTAAAAATTTTGTTTCTTTCTAACTAGACTTGAGCCAACTAGTAGAGCCTCTAGGCTCAGGACTTGAGTTTCTTCTTCCTTTGTTAAACCACAACTCACATTCTAATTTCTGTTTTAATTAGCTAAGTTATAGAATGACTTGCAGTGAATTTGATGTTTTAGAGTTTTCAAATACAAAGAATATTCATCTGCCATATAAAATTCTAAATATTATGGACCAAGGCCAGAAAATGTCTTGGCAAAAGTCTGAAATGTCCCTTGTTTCAGATGTCATTAATGAGGCCTACTCAATATTTAAACATATTACTCATTAGAAGAGACCTTTATCTTAGTGCTTTTTTGCCTTACTTAAAAGAGCAGTTACAAAATTCATTGGAAAGTTCCTAATGATTTCACGAAAAGGAAACTTAGCCTACTCAGAGTACACATTATGGAAGGGAGATAAATGCCATCATAGAACTGCAGAATCTTGAAGTCTTACAGCAAAATCTTACATGTGGGCTGGAAATACTAAGCACCATCTCAATTTTTTGGGATAACTGTGTATGAAATCCATTTTCTGTCTTCAGAATGGTATGGACTTACATGATGTTAATGATTTATACCAGGCTCTTGAAGTATCAAGTATACAATTAGGAGACGCATTAGACACTAAGATTAAGACATGAAATGTGACTCATTCTAAATATTAATATAGGCAGCATCTGTACCAGATTTTAAACAGAGGTTACTCTGTGGGTGATTCTTCATTACTGTTGTCACTTGGGTTAGATATGACCCTATGCAGTGACCCCCTCCCCTTACCGTGCTTTGGTTCATCGATTTTGTGATTTGCACTTCAGCCTCAAATGAACATTCAGTCTGTGAGATCAGACTAGTGCTAAGTCAAAGTAAAAGCTAAACAACCTTGTAATGTGTCTTCTGATGTGGACCTGTATCACTGGACCTCTGTTGTCTGTGTTTCACTCTAGTTATGTGTTAGAGTTCAGTAAGACTTAATAGGATTAAGAGTGTTTGGCCCCACTACTAGCTAGCATGGACATTGCCTGCAAGAGAGACTTACTTAACCCTTAACCCTCCCAAAATACATGAGCTTGTCCCTACGGTTTTGATAAACAGCTTGAAAAAACAACAGAACCATAGAACAGCTGCAGCTGGGAGATGACTGGAGGTGATCTGGTCCAAACTCCTGTTTAAGCAGGAGCACCTGCAGGCAGTCACCCAGGACATGGCCAGGCAGCTTCCGAGTGTCTGCAAGAGTGGAGACCCAACACCACTCTCGGCATCCTGTGTCCAGGCTTGGGAAAATGTTCCTTATGTTCTAGTCCTGTCACTGGTAGCACTGAAAAGAGATTGGCTTTGTCTTCCTTATACTCTCCCCTCAAGTATTTATACACATATTGAGAAAATCTCAAGGAAGTACACTCTGTTGTCTAGGAAAAGCAAAAAGTGTTCTTTCCTAAATTTATTCTTAAAAATTTAATGAATTTCAAGGCAGTCTGAGAATCTGATTTCTACGCAGTATTTTGTAAAATGAAACAAAATGCCACATTCAAAAAGAATCTATGCAGCTCAGGAAGAAAATTCTTTTCTGAACGGATATTACATTTTTAAATAAAATATTTAGTAGAAACAACAAGTTCAAACAAGCAAAATGACAAAGCCAAGAGGAACACACCCTAATAATGGTACTTTTTTCCCTGCACACATTTAATTTAAGACACGGTAAATTCTCTGAATTATTAATTCAAAGAAATTTTTATATTAAAAAAGAGTTTTTTAACAATTTCAAACACTCTTTTGAACCATGTAAGTCTAATGTAAATGTCCTGTGAAATACATCACGCTTAAAGTACACTTTTTTCCCCCATAAAGAGGTCCAGAGGTTATAAATGGTAAGAAATAATAATAATCCAAATGGAAATACAAACATGCTTGCAGTAGATCGACTGCAAGTAGATCAGTGTTTAGGGAAAAAGCACTTAAAAAGGACTGGGCTTCCAAGTTCAAATCCTTCAGGCAAAACAGCCAAAGGGTCAACAATAAGACAAGAAAAGCAGTGTTCTTCATCTTTTGATTTGAATTCTCAGTAGGATTGCCTGAGAGAACAACTGGGAGAGAAAATTCCACCCTTTAACAAATCACCCACCCCACTTAGTGTTTTAATAGTTTCTTATACAAGAACTATTGTTTTATTGGCAGGTTATTAGATTTGGACTGTGATGACAGTGTCATTTGACTAGGCCAGTATTAATAATAATGTGGTTTATGCAGTGCAGGGTCAGATCAGTAAAGTGCTATTAACAGATGACGGGTTTGATTACCGTTGGCTTTAGGCAAGACATATGGATCCCTTAGGAACAGCAGCACAGGCTGGTGGGACAGTTTGCTGGAAAGGTCAAGAACAGGGATGTCAGTATCAAGGGACAGCAAACAGACTACTCTACAAACTAGCTTTGATAAAGTGAAGTGGTCAAGCTGCCAGGAGCCGTGCAGTGTGGTTCCGCACACCCGTGCTGCCCAGAAGGGCAGGCTCCAGCTCCTGGAAGCAAAGCTTGCTGCTCCTCAGCCATACAGCCAAACCCTCAAAGTCAAGCTGGAGTGAAGGGGCTGCATCCAGGAGGAGTGGCCTGCAGCTGGCTCAGCTGGCTCTGAGACCTGATTCTGCTCTGCTCCCTGGCACGTGGTGTCATGTGGGCTTCAAGACAATCTACAACCAGGCTCCATGTCTAGAGGCTCTTCAGGCCACCAAGCTGACTCAAAATGTCACACCATATTCTTGCAGCCCCCAAAGCAGTTGCTGTACCCATCACCCATGGAGATAAGTCCCTGGAAGCCCCCCCAGGCCTAACTCCCGCCCCTGGCCAAGGCATGGACAGCCTCCCCCCGCTCTCTCCACTCTGCTCTCTACATATACATTCCAAACAGTGCAACCAGATGCAGATGAAGCTCTATCAAATGCATAGGGAAGAACCCAGACCTCTAATTTCTTCTGCTAAATATTCTTGCTACAAAAAACACATTCCCAAATGTATTTCAGAGCTGGCAGTATTCTGTCAGTTTTGTAAGGAATTTCTCAACACTAACATAAGGATGTTCAAGCCACACTAAAAATGGATAGATATATCACAGGTGATGGTAATATTTAACAAATACATCTAATTTTTATGCTGAACTATGTCTAATTTGTTAACTGCAAGGAACAAATAAACAACCTAATTTAAGTAGTTTATTAATCAGGGGCCTTATAAAGAGTAGAAATCAAGCTCACCTTGATTCTTCAGATTCTGTTTCATCAAAAGAGCTGCAAGTAAACCAAGAGGAAGTTTTGGTTACAAAAAAATTAATTTTACAATTAAAACCCCCAAATCCTTTAAGAATTACCAAAGGGAGCAATCTTCTTCTGGTCAGTGTCCACATAACACCACATAAGGAAATATACATGGGAGATTGTATCATTTTATAACTACCACTATGTGAAAATGACAGCATCCATTTTACTGTAACAGATTAATTTCCATCTATCTATCTGTCTATCTATCTATCTATCTATCTATCTATCTATCTATCTATCTATCTGTCTATCTATCTATCTATCTATCTATCTATCTATCTATCTTAGTGTTGGGGTACAGTTCCACTGAGGATACTGCTGAGGATACTGCTGATGTCATTGACTGCAAGTGAAAACTACAAGCCTGATAGCATCTGAATCACTCTGGACACTGCCCTGGGCCAAAGACACCTCCAAGTCTAAAAGAAGAGGGCCTCAAAATTATCTTCAGGTAAACCTGGCTTCTCACCACTGCAGATCTAAACAGCCTGCCCCAAAGTGGAAAAGGTAGTTTTCTGGGGAGCACGTACTGCTAATGTTTCTGCATTATCAACCCCATCCTCTTACATAGCAAAAATTCTCCCTACAAAGCTCACAGCTGCAGATGATAACAGAGCTTCCAGTTATACTGGTTTGGGCATTTCTGTAGTTGGTACACTCATCATACTAAGATTCTCTTCCACCATTGTGGTTAGGAACCCTTCCCAGGTGATGGGCAATCGGGCCACTGGGGTAATGTCATCAGAAAGGTGAAAGAACCTCATTTGAACACACAGAGCAAGATCATAAAATGATAATGGAATGAGCTTCTATTTTGTGCAGAAACTATGATCATAAAACAGATGCAAAGGCTTTCTATGCAATTTTAGTTAGTGCTTATGAATATCTTATGTTTCAGTAGATACTTCACAATCTACAAGAAAGTCATATTTTTCTCATCTAAGCTCTCCTTTGCTTTCCAAGAATATTACACTAAACTTCCCTTCAGTCTTTGAACTTGCTGGATTTATTTTACAACCTTTTGGGGATATATAAACATACTTAACATGAACCTAATGCCCATTTATTTTACAGTGTTAGAGTTGGCAGTAAGACCATTTTAAGTCAATGGAATTGCATCAGCACTGAGTGGATACGGACCTTTTGGCCTCCATATATTTTTCAGTAAAGGAGAGCTTACCCACAGCTTTCTGCTTTTGGCAAGGTAGGTACATGACGAACATTCAGAAAATCGAGAAATATCTTAGGGAGCTCTTCATTTTCTAAAATGACTGTCTGTTAAAAAAAAAAGGCATAATAGAAACCCACATTTTAAAGATATTTTAGATCTGTGCAGTTCCATTCAAGCTACTAAAACATTTCTCTCTTTCAATAGTTTTCAATTCTCCATTTTTTACACCTATTTTGGAATGCTTCATTTTGATAGGAAAATCACAGTTCTTGATAAATCACTTAGAAATACATTCAGCTTATGCTTCTACATTATTTTTCACCCGCCATCACTGGTGCCAACCTATATACCTCTCAAGCAGAGATGTCTGATTCTAGAACTAAGTTACTGGCACGCTCATCTGTGAATAAAATACAGTTTATTTAAAAGATAAAATAAAACAGACTCAGCTCAGTGCTTTCATGTTCACCTCACAGAAGACTACCATCTGGCTTATAAGCAGAAGAAGTCTTCACTTTGTGCAGTTTTACTAATGCACGTCTTGGTAAATGACAACAAGGGAAACTCCTTGCTAGGCTTGACAGGTCAGCTTACAACATACTCCATGTATCTGCACTATGGCTCCGAATGACAAAGCTCTGACCATGCAGCTGCTGGCCAGACTTGTCACATTCTTCCAAAACTGTGGTACAACGGCCACATAATGGCCAGATTACATCCTCTCTGTGTTTTTGTTTGATGAGATGATTTACAGTTTTCACAAGGCAAAGAAAAACAGTTCATAAATTCAACCGATGTCTCACCTAAAAGATTAAACCCCTATTTCTTTACTGTTCATACTGATGTACATTCTGAAAACGTGTATTTCACAAGAAAAAGGAAGCCATAAGCTTTCTTAAAGACATTTTCTTCATAAATGCCTGATCTGAAGTGAATGTATGTACAGAAGAAACTTCACTGGACTTAAAATTAAATTGACTCGTAGCAGCAACACTTTTCTTGTTCATCCTGTTCACTTTCCCATCCTATGATAGAAGAAATAAATATAGAGAAAAAACAAGTCTAGTGATGGAAAGACACATTACTCTTACATTCAGGAGGTAACTTACTCCTGCATGTGCATTCTTTTACATTGCAAAATCACAAGGGAGAAACAATGGTATATAGAGGACAGCAGGATCACAAAAAACAAACAAACAAACAAGCAAACAAACAAAAAAAACCCACCAAACCCAAAACGTTGTAAGAGATATCTAGAAGTCATCTAGATTTTATTGCAGGTTTTATAGCAAATGGTTTGGTTATTCGTGTGAGGAAAACCTGCTTAATGTTGAAATTACATAAGATATGAATGTACTTAAAAGCATTTAAAAACAAAGATATTTGAGAACTGGATCTTTTTTTTATGTTACATCTGCAAGTATGAATTCAGAGGTGGCACTTTCTCAACAGCTGAGGCCATCACTAAAATGTCTGAAAAAAAGAACAGGGAAAATGCAACTTTTGAACTTTTCTGCTCTAGATTTTAAGGGATGTAACAAAGGAGGTCTAAGATGTTGGTAAGTGTTAAGCCTTTCAGTTCACCTCTATATGAAGAGGCTGCATTAAAAAACGCCACTTTGTTTGCATTCTGCAAAATCAGCACTCTGCTGCTGCAAAATTTATCCTGTTCTGCATTCAGGTTATGCACAAAAGAAAGGTGTGGAGGTGGATGCGTATTCAGAGGGTGTGTGAATTGCATAGAAATGACTAGCTCAAATAAAACCATCTTGCTAATTATATGCAGTGAGGAACTGCAAAAAGTTGTATAAAGATGTTTAAGGGCGTTCAGTGCTTATATGCAACTTCATACTTACAATTCTTGACAGCTTTTTCTAAAAGCTGAGCTGCCTTCTGAGGCTGCTGAATGGAGTAGGGTAGAACAGAAGGATATACCATTTTTTAAAAGGAAAACTGACAGCTCTTACAAGCCAATTTGCTTCTACTTTCACTCACTTAAGAATATTATCTCATTCTATTTTTTTTTCCCCACAACATGTATGAAGTCAACCCAAGCCTGCTAATCCTGGTCTGACCAAGTACTTTTCACAAAAAGATGTAAGCAAATAGTATCCATTTTAGTGTGTTAAGCCATACAGTTTGTCAGCTGTCAAGAACTCTGCTTTGGTAATCACTAAACTTGAAAATGTAGAATTTGCAGAGAAGCAAAGGCAATTTTGCATTGCATTGTATTTGTACACCACCATTGCTGATTGGGAATTTTGTCCTTTCCAGAATTTTATGAAGGAAGGAATGACTGCATTGACCAAAAGAGGATTTTTCAACTGATGTGATGTAATGTAATGTGACATGGATTTTCAAGCATTAAAAATAAAAAAGATGAAGTTTACAAGTTAATTATAATACTAGGAGTCCAATTATCTTTTGGCTTGACTTCATTAGCTTTGATTCAACAAGAGGCAAGGACATAATATTGCCATTTAAAATACATGGTGGAAACCAAAGGACAGGAGAAAAAAGAAGTCTGGTAACAACAACAACAAAACTAAACCAAAGGAAAAAAAAAAAACAAAACAAAAAACCACACAAAACCCCAAACCAACAAACCAACCAACCAATACTAAAACAAAACCTCCCACAAGCACTAACCAGCAACATGAATTAGGTGTGTCTGCCTAAACATAATTCCTAACTCTTGTGGTGACCCAAAGTGGATCTAGAAAAAAATCTAAGCATTCTCAGCTTCCTATTTAAGTTTTAAAAAAATTACACTTAAATCAGAAATGTTATTATAATTGGCTTAATTTACCTGGAACAGCCCCTAACACAACAGATTTTTTATTTCTGTCTGAAAACTTGTAAGAAATCCATATTTTGCAAACCTGATGATCTTTAAATGATAGGTGTGCAGAAAAGGAACCAGCAGCTAAAGTTTCTCAACTACCTATAATTTGTGATGTAATAAGCTGAACTGCAGCATTTGTTCAAGTGAGTATATGACACTGGCTTGTAAGCATGATTAGCTACCTTGTTTGCTCTGTCATCAGAAACTGAAGATAAATATTTTCACAGAAATAAAAACTTACACTTAGTTTCTTTGTAACATGAATTTTTGTTGCAACTAAATTCTGTCAAGATCATAGCAATGAATTTTAAATATGGGTCCCAGAGTGCCAAGTCGGCTAATTTAAGAAAAAAACCCCAGGATATTTCCTTCCTAAAGTAAATAAAACCCTCTCTTCCCCCCAACTAAACCAGCTAATACAACCTCTAGCAAGTGATATGGGAAGTGACTCCAGGAATACATTTTTCAACTCATTGATTTCAGCTGAACTAAAAGTGCCATATTTTCTTAGAAAATTGTAAAGGGTGTTTATCCATTACTGTCACACTTTAATGGACTACTCTGTGCTTCAGGAGAAAAACCCACAACACAACACAAGGGAAAGTCTGATGTTTACATCAGCAAAAATGTCTTTTTTATTGGAAGGGTGCAATTATTATTATGTAAGACAAATCATAAAATCCCTGATTTTTCTACCTTATCAGTTTCATAAAATCATGTTCCCTAAGGATGTCATTGATTAGTTGCACATGTTCTTTCAGTGACATCTGAAATACTTAATTGTCGGTTATCTTTTCTCCTTCAGTAAGTAAAATATAGTCTCAAAATTGCGAAGGGACTTGTTCTGCCTTAACCTTAGCTAGATGCCATCATGCAGTGGAAAACAGTGCTAAAATATCACAGGATAATGCTCTCCAACAAGGGAGACATATAAACAGCATAATGATTTCCCATGAGTTTCCTTTTTAGAAAATTGTCACAAAAGCCAGGCTAAATGCTGACATATCTTCACAGAGGACATTGTGAAATCGAACACTGGCATTCTAGTTAGGCCCAAACCTACTCATCAGCCAATTATAACAGTAACTGAACATCTTGCTGAAAACCTGAACAAGACCATTACACTAACCTTCAGAGATCATGCCACAGAAATGCATAGTTATAATTTCTATTATTATTATTATTATTATTATTATTATTATTATTGCTGTTTTTAATGAAGAAATATTTAAAAATCAATTTCTTACAGTCATCTATCACACTTTCTTGAGGTTGCTGGACGAGCTGTTGGACAGGGAGAAAAGAGAGAGTGGAAGCTGAGTTACAGGGTTTTTACAGACTTTTTCATTCATTCGGGTTTAGTTTGAAAGGCTCTGCTGTTAGGGTGAAAAAGTTCATGACAGTTTTTCCTCTCTTCACAGGGAAAGATGCTTCACAATACCTAATTCAGTGGTGCAGCTAAAATGGGGGAAAAGAAAATCAATACATTCCAGCTACAGTAAGTAGGCTGGAGTGTCAGTCTCCACTGGGACCAAAATCCACATCTTTTGGAACATTTTAGAGTCTATATTCTTCTATTAACCTGTTTTTCCTGAACTGCTTTACACAGTCCCATGAAATGATAAAAAGGTTATCAAAAGAACACATTAGCTAAAAACCAAGTAGACAAAGGAACCAGACTTGTAATATTAAGCCTCTCTTTTTTAAAGTAATAGCAGATACAATCATGTTTTATAATATCCATTGTGAAGAACTATGAAGAAACTCACTCCTTGTTCTGTGAGGCTTGTGAGAGGTTATTAACTGAGACTAATTATAAAAAGTATTTCCACTTTTCATTCCTACCAGAAGTGTTCATATATGTAAGACTAGAAGGAGGTTATCAAACGTGCTTAAAAAACTGTATAAAGTTTCAAGAAGTGCGCAAACACATGTACAACACCACAAAAGTGATGCACCATATGAAGCACCAGCTAGTGAACACTCCCACACAATGTATCAAAGGGAAGTCAGCAGTAAGGGTGATATCCATGCAGTGGAGCTTGAAAGGGAACAAATATTTACTATAGATACTATAAGACAAAATACATCCCATGAAGATTCAGAAGTTCCAACTGAACTATCTGAAAGATAATGTAAAGTCATAAGAGTTTAATAAAAAGGATAGAGGGGAATCGCATCTCTGAACCTCGGGACTGGAGGATATTTCCTGTGAGCTTGAAACTCCCCTGGCATCTCATGGGTGACAAATCCATCTATCATAGTAATCTCAAGCTATGCAAAGGATAAATGAGATGAAAGGGAAACCCAATAAGTTAAATGACTACTGGATCATCAGTGAAAATTTGTATGCAGAAATCCATGACAGTGTCTATAACTTACACTGCAAGGCAGTTTACTCATTTTGATTGAAAATACTACCACATAGGTCTTGAGATTACTTTAGTTAGAAAGCTAGTTGAAAACACAGTTACAGTTCCAACTAATATTTAACTACTAACTGCAGACTTGTGGTTAAGTCTCCATATATAACCCATTATATAGTCTGTAAAAGTCTACAAATATAATGCATTTGATGTGAAAAATAAAATACTGGGTTTTTTTTCCAGAAAACTGGGAACGCAATTTACAGTGAACTTCTCTTCAGTAAAAGAGGAGACTAGTCCTTGAAAGATTAGAAACAAAGTGCAAGAACAGTTCCTTTGAAAAATACAAATGAAAGGAAGCAGTCAATACAATTTCCTGAGACGCTGCTCAAAGGATTGGAGGTTAAGACAAAGCTGGATGAGAAATGAAGAAATCAACGGACCAAAAGGAAAAGAAACTGGCAGCAAGGAAAAGAAACTGGCAGTAAAGAAAAGAAGGGCAAGCCAAGTTAATAATAATATAAAAACTTAACAGGAACAAGAAAGGTATTTAAAAATAAGCAACAGGAAAAAGTAATATAAAGAATGAATACATACACTAGTGACAGACACAAAATTAGAATTTTTAGACAGACACCGAATTCAAAATGTGTAAATTGAAGTATTTTTCAGAAGTAATTGGGACAACGTGAATAGTGGTGGTGATAACAAACAGGTGCAGAAATACTTTAGATAACTATATATATATATAACTAAACCCAGAAAATACACATTTTAGGAAGATACAGAAATTAGGTAGTTAGGTTTGGAAAAGTCTTCTCAAAAGTACAGGGCAAGAGGGCTTGTAAAAAAGCAACCATATTTACAATTACAATACACAGCAGAACTCAGGAACACTGAACATTCAGGAGAAGCAAGGAGCCTTGTTTACCCTCCCCTCTGCCACTCCCTCTCCCAAGGCAAGCTCCAATGGGTACTGCCATGGAGCACCAGGATGCTCACCTGAGACAGGCAGCATCTGAGTCCTCTTACACAACCCCTCAGACCAACACAGGCACTGGTAAATGCCAGAATTTCCTCATAAAACACTCTAGGTACAAACCAGCCACAAGAACAGCACACAGCCCAGTGTCACCAGAAACACATGTATTTTCCCTATTCAGGAAGTTTCTGCTGTCCTCTACCAGAGCTTTATGAGACACCAGTTATCTATAAATTACATTTTGAGAAACATCAAAGAAAGAGACCACCAAGACAAATAGAAAAGAAAGAAAGAGAAGAAGAAATCTAAGAAATGTAGTTGCAAACTACAACAGCTGGCAAATTTCAAAATTGATAGGTTTTTGTTTTCTGTCAGTCAGGTACTACCCTCCTTCTATGCTGATGCTTGTGCATCAGGGAGAAGTTTGCATGGGGAAAAGAAGCAAAACCCTGCAAAAGATCTGACCAGGTAATTAAATACTATCATAAATACCTAATCTACTCTATGGTGGAAGTGTCAGTTCTAGATTTTCCAAATTTGCAAGTCCTAACCTTCTTCCTCTAAATACCAGGGTTTAGTGTATGTTCCTGTCTACTTAGTGTGTGACAACCCTTTCTTAGAATTGTAAAATTATTTAGGTGGGAAAAGGTCTGTCAGATCAACTCTTAACCAAGCACTGCTGAATCCATCACTAAATCAAGTCCCTAAGTCACATCTACATGTCTTTTAAATACCTCCAGGGATGGTGACTCAACTACTTCCCTGGACAGCTTGTTCCAATGCCTGACAACCTGTTCTTGAAGGAATTTTCCCTCATATCTGATCTAAACCTCCCCAAGCCCAACTAGAGGCTATTTCCTCTTATCCTGGCACTTCTTATCTGAGAGAGGAGACCAACCCCCATTCTGTCACAAACTCATTTCATGTAGTTTTATAGAGTGATTGGGTCCTCCCTGAGGAAAACTTTCTCCTGGCTAAACACCCTCAGCTCCTCTCCACAGAACTTGTGCTCCAGACATTTCACAGCTCCACTGCCCTTCTCTGGATGTGCTTCAGTGCTTCAACATCTTTCTTGAATTGAGGGGCCCAGATCTGAATCCAGGATTCAAGGTGTGATGTTACCAGTGCTCAGTACAGATAGACAATCCCTGCTCTGGTCTGGCACACTACTGTGGACACAGGCCAGGATGCCATTGGCCTTCTTGGCCACATGGGCAGAGCTGGCTCACATTCAGCCTCTGTTGACCAGCACCCATCTTTCTTGAAGGGAGGGGCCCAAAACTGAACCCAGAATTTGAGGTGGCCACACCAGCATCCAATACAGGGTGACAATCTCTTTCTTGGTCATGCTGGCCACATCATTTTTGACAGAGGCTAGGAAATCATTGGCCTTTC
>JAODKT010002242.1:343985-404177 GCA_027576195.1 Cossypha heuglini
GCCCCCGGCACCGCCGCCACGGCCATCCCCCTGCGGGCCATCCCCCCGGGTCCGACCCTTCCTGCCGCGGGCGAGAGTCACCTTGGCTGTCACGCTGGGTCCCCTCCTCTTGAAGGCCTCGGCCGCCGGGGCCAGGAAGCACAGACAGGCCACGGCGCTGAGCAGCGCCCCGCGGGCCATAGCGGCGGCCGAGCGCTACGGCGCCTGCGCCGGGGAAGGGCGGCTCCTCCCGCGCGGACGGGCGGGCTCGGGAGCGGCCACCGCCCCGGGGGAAAGGCCTCCAATTCCGGGGAGCGGCCATCGTCCCGGGGGAGAGGCCTCCAATCCCGGGGAGCGGCCACCGCCCCGGGGAGCGGCTATCGTCCCGGGGGAGAGGGGCTGCCAATCCCGGGGAGCGGCCACCGCCCCGGGGAAAAGGCCACTCATGCCACCGAGCGATCTCTCATCCCAGGGAGCAGTCACGGGTGCCAGGGATCGGTCACCCATGCTGAAGAAGCCGTCACCCGTGCCGGCAGGAGCAGTGACCCACCGGGGGCTGAGCTCCGGCCCCGGCGCTTCCCAGGTGCAGGGGCTGCCAGGACGGGCCCGGCGCCCTGGCGGGATTTGGGTGGGTCGCTGGTGCACGTTCCTGCTGGGCGGCGGGACCTGCAGTACCTGAGGGAGGCACGACCAGCCAGCCCTCGGCTTTGGCCAGCCTATGTGCCGAGGAATGTCCGTATGTGCGTGAAGTAGCGAAAAGAGTAAACCCTGAAGGGGTTGAGCCAGCAGTGTACCCTTGTGGGAAAGGGCAATGGTATCCTGGGCTGCATTCGAGAGAGTGTTGCCAGCAGGTCAGGGGAGGTGATCCTGCTCCTCAGCCCTGGTGAGGACATGTCTGGAGTGGTCTGTCCAGTTCTGGGCTCCTCAGCGTAAGAGAAGTGTGGAGCTCCCAGAGCGGGTCCAACACCGGGCAAGAAGGGGACTGGAGCATTCCTCTTCTGAGGAAAGGGTGGGAGAGCTGGGCCTGTTCAGCCTGGAGAAGAGATGACTGGGATGGGACCACATCAATATCTATGAGTATCTGAAGGGAGGGTGTCAAGAAGATGGGCTCTGTGGTGCACCACAATAGGATGACAGGCAGAAACTGATGCATTGAGTTGTCCACTTGATTACAAGCAAGAATGTCTTTACTGTGTGGGTGGCTGCACATTGGAACAGATTTCCCAGGGAATTTGCAGAGTCTTCCTCACTGGAAATACTCAAACACCATCTGGGTACAGCCCTGTGCCATGTGCTCTAGGACAGTCCACATGATCCACTGTGACCCCTCCCAACCTGACCAGTTCACTGATTCTGTGATTTTGGGAGTAGGTTGTTGGTCTTTCATCTTTGCTGTATTTAATCTGCTAAATAGAAGCAGGAACCCGTGAGGCACATTTGTATTAGCAGTGGTGGTGCACTGCTTGGCACCCATGTCAGCTTGCGCTTCTGGCTTTGGACAATAACAGAGGTACTAAAAGAATTCACCAAACGCAAACATTTCTCCCAAGCTATTACCTGCTAAAAAATCATTTGCATTCAGGACCTGTTTCAAATGGTGTTGGTGCTGCAGTCCCTAGAAAATTTGTAAGTTGTAGCACACACGGAAATTTTGTGGCCTCTCAGCTGCCAGCGTATGAAAGTTATAATAGATGCCAATACACTGCAAGAGTGAAGCTGTCAGTGCAAACACACTCAGGCTTAAACCCAGCAGCACTGTGTTTCTGGGTGTATGGCATAGCACTTACACCGAAAATTGCAAAGCCAGCCCAGAGCTCAGGTGCAGGGCCAAAGGGAGAATATGCTCTGCACCACCACACGTGCTCTGCATGTCTGCCGAACCCCTCTGCTTGAGACTGTGCCTCAGCTGGCAAGTAGGAGAGACAATAGCCACAGAGTCATTGAATGGTTTAGTTGAGAGAAGACATTTAGGATCATTGAGTCCAACCATTAACCCAGCACTTAATTATGTCCCTAAGCACCACATCCACATGTCTTTTAAATACCTCCAGAGTTGGTGATTCTACCACTTCCTGCACAGTCTGTTCCAGTGCTTAACAGTCCTTTTCATGGAAGAATTGTTCTTAATATCCAACTTAAGCCTCGCTTGGCACAGTTTAGGGATATTTCCTCATGTCCTAAGGCTTGCTACTTGCACGAAAGAGGCTGACTCCCACCTTGCTCCAGCCTCCTTTCAGATTGTTGTAAAGAGTGATCAGATGTCCCCTTGGTTATAATTTTCTCCAGGCTGGACATCCCCAGCTCCCTCAGCTGCTCCTCATCAGACCAGTGCAACCGACTGTTCCACACCTTTGTTGACCTTCTCTGAACACACTTCAGCACTTCAACATCTTTCTTGTAGTAAGGGGCCCAAAACTGAACCCAGAATTTGAGGTGGCCTCACCAGCATCCAATACAGGGTGACAATCTCTTTTTTGGTCATGCTGGCCACATCATTTTTGACAGAGGCTAGGAAATCATTGGCCTTTCTGGCCACATGGGCACAATTGGCTCACGTTCAGCCTCTGTTGACCGGCACCCCCAGGTCCTTTTCTGCTGGGCCACTTTCCAGCCACTCTGCCCCCAGCCTGTAGCACTGCCTGGGGCTGTTACGACCCAAGGGCAGGACATAGCTCTTTGCCTTATTGCACCTCATCCAGCTGGCCTCAGCCCATCAATCCAGCCTGCCCAGATGCCTCTGCAGAGCCCTTCTACCTTCCAGAAGATCAACTCTGCCACCCAGCTTAGTGTCACCTGCAAACTGACACTTGACCCCACATCCAGATCATGGATAAAGATTTTAAACAGGGCTGTCCTTAACACTGAGCCCTGAACAGCACTGGCCACGAGCTGGATGTAACTCCATTCATCTCTCTGGGCCTGGCCAGAGTTTGCTGGCCGTCCAGTGAAGAGTGTCTGTCCAAGACATGAGCGGCCATTGTGAAGCCATCAGCATTCATCACTGTCGGATTTAAACTCAGAATACTCAGCATATATTTCCATTTTCCTTTTCTTTTTTTTTTAATTTTTTTTTTTTAATCCTCATCAAAGCATTTCTGTAGTTGAGGTCATAAAATACACAGAAAGATATTTGATTGTTACCGTAACAAGTCAGCAGGAGCACAGCATTCCTTCAAAGAAAACTCAATTTATTCATTTTCTGGATTAACATTGATGTATAACATATTGTTTATAGCTGCTTTAGAACTGGAAAACTAAAAAATTACAGTGATGATGATGGTAACAATAATAGTAGTAATAATAATAATAATGGCAGTAGAGTACCATGAGAAAACTGGGTATTAATAAAGTGATATGTCTGTGCCAGGAAATTAATAACTACAATAAAGAGTAGAATTATTGGGAACAAAGATAAATACAACTGAATGGAATATATCACAGAACTGCTGTGATTGAAACACAGAGACTTTGGTTAGATGTTTACTGACTAGATACTACAAGAGAAGAAAGAAACAGTTTCAAAACTTACTGCAAGCCCTGAAAGCATAGAGCCTTTCCAGGAAGGTTTCAACTGCTAACGCCCCCCACCCCCCCCACCAAAAGCCTTAAGGCAAACTCAGCAAAGGTAAGTAAGTTATTACAAGATCCTTGCAAAGATAAGTTGATACAAGACAGGTAAGGAGAACACAGCTCTGAGTGATGCATACTGGAAAAAATGTAACAAAACAATGATGGACTTTAGAATGACCATTAGTGACTGGGGGAGTGAGTTGCTGATGGCCATAATAGCATTTTCACTTCTTTTTAGCTTCGTAAGGAATCTCCCACAGCTCTAACTCATTTTGCTGACTTTGCTGAGAACAAGGAAAGAGACAGATGTTTGATAAGGTCTGAGGAACTTATCTATGAAAACAAGTCCTGCTTTCCACAAGAATGATAATTTCCTGCACATCTCATATCAAAAATTTAAGAGTCATCTGAGCATGATTTCCTCATCTGCATGGTTTCTACACGATACTGTAAGAAAAATGCTATTCAACTCTACAATAACTTCTTATTTTGTCTCTCTGACATTTTCTTGTCAAATGTTTTGGGTCAGAGTAAACTCTTGAGAAATGATTCTACATTCCCTTTGAAACTAATTAGACTAAGCAGCAGGTAGCCACTCTGAAGTCCAAACAAGAGAATGTAGAAAGCCCAGGGAATTCACTGCACCTGGGGTTAATGAACTCAATTGTGTCATTTTTGCAGAGGTAAAGCAGGGGTAACATAGCTGAAGAAATATGTTTAGATTTATATGGTGGTGGTTTTTGGGTTTTGTTTGTTAGTTTTGAGTGTTGGTAGCCCTTTCAGCACAAAACAACAATGTTGAATAAATGCTGAATGTTGAGTAACTACTCTAGGCTATTTTGTAGTGATGGAAGTGTAGCTACAAGGAAATTGGCAAGCTTTATTTTAAAAACTCTAAAGCTTACTTAAATTTTATCAACTTAACAAGAAAATACATGTTGTGTGCAAGGTAGTTACTTACCTTTATCAGCAAAAGAAAGGTAAAAATCTGTGTGTGGGACTTTTTTGGTTGGAGTTTAGTTAATATACTTAATATAGTTAATATACTAACAATTTACTTTGATATCTTAATTCTGTACTTGAGGAGGCAGTTGCTACAAAATAGCAAAGAAGTGCAAAGCATATCTTCACCACTGACAAACTCAGAAATGCAGAAAACGAAGAAAACTGGAGTCAGTCCTAACAGTACAGATAGACACCACAGGTACAGAACAATATGAATATATTTGTTTACATTTGTGAAAGCAAAGGGCTTTCTCCTAACAAGAGAAAACCCTGCTTTAAAACACACACACACTTATCCATGTTCTTTATATTAACTTCTGTTTGTAAACATTCTTATGTTTCAAACATTTCCTTAGCCCCACAAGAGACCAAGACCAAACCAATTCAGAACAATGCAATAAATGCTGTGCTGACAGCATTAGCCATTGATTAAAAAACATCTGTTTTCTGAAAAAATCACAAAGGCTTGCTTTGAAAAACACTCATAAGAAATGCCTACGATGTGTTGGAACCAAAGGCTGAAGTCAAAGATTCAGACAATGTCTTCTTGCCTGCTTATGTTATAGAAGCATCATAACAAATGGGCAAGATGCAGTGACACTTAACCATATGGATATCAAAAAAGCATAGACAGCATTTCTTAAATTAAAGAGCCAATCTGAATCAATGTCAGAGAAGAGAAATTTGAAGAGATGAAGTAGAAAAATTTTAAACAGATACTGATAAGCATGTTAAAATTAAATTCTTGATAAATAACTAACTACAAACTATGCTGTGAAAATGTTTTGCCAGGGGTCATAACTCAGTCGTTATTTTCATTAAAAAGAAATACAGTGTAAAAGAAATGGAGGATAGTAGAGCTGTCATAATGTAGTAAATGATTTAATTTAATTTTCCTAAATAATAAAAGAACAGGAAGATGCTCAAGGCTGTCCAAATGCAACAGTAAGCATTTCCTGCAGTGAGTCACTGCAGAACAGTCAGGTGGCCAAGAAAGGTTTTAAAATGTGTTGTCAAAGCACTTAACTGGTCCAGTTTTGTCACCAAGAGTCTGAATTTAACTCTCATACTAAAACATTTGTGAATCTTGACAGATGGGTTATTTCTATGTGAAAGCAGATTGATCGAGGACTGTAACCTGCTCCTCAATACCACCCACTAAACTGCTCTTTCAGGAATAAGATTACAATTAACTAAAATGTTTTGTCTTAGAACAAACATGCCTATACTATATTTGCTCACACTCTCTTCTATCACATATCTACATTTTGTTAATATCTGCCAAAAAATTAGAGATCTTGTTCATGCCAAAATTCTGCATTAAATATCTTTCCATATAAATTTTCAGAGAAAGCTGACTTTGTCATGTCTGCATGTCCTCCATTACAGGAGAGATCCAGCAGCAAATTATTAAACTCTGTATTCTTCAGTGAAATTAACTGTCAGCAGAATCAACATATTACAGTATGATTTTTGTCTTTCTAATGAATCAATATTCTTTACACAAGTAGGACAAAACAAACATGTATAAATAAAGAAACATAAAACTTGTGGTGTGGAGCTTGTGATGCTAAATTCTGGCTATTTTGAAAATCCTCAGTACTTCCTTGCTCACGGATTCAATCTACATCAGGAATTAATGTTATCAGAAGTGCCAGAACTGGATAAAGTAATTCCAGTTCCTCTGCAAACACAGAAATCTTTCTTTTTGTTTGCACAGGGCTTCAACGCTTTTCTTGTAAAGAAACCAGAACCCCAAAACAATCCTCAAACCCCCCCATCCTCCCTTTTTTCACTCCTGCCACCCTGGCAAAAAACCTCACCTCTCTTCCAGAGAAATGAGCATGCCTTGTTACATGCTGCTCTGTAACTATAGGAGCAAATCAATAGCAGCTGAATGCCATCTGCTTCGGGCAGCAGAACAGCACCAAAAGTGTGAGCAATGCATCTTCCCTTATTGAAAGGTTATTTTATGCAAGTAAACAATTCATCGTCTTCTTGCACGCTTGATGCTCATTTACCACTTTTGATCAATAAAATATGCAAAACAACAAAAAAATTGAATCCTAAGAGTAGTTCTGATGCCAGTGTGATAGGTAATCAATACCAGGTCTCTGTTCAGTAAGGCAGCCAGTAGGGTAACTCCTTTATTGTATGAACCCAGGAGAAAGTGTGGAAATGTGTCTCGTTACCTATAAAATGCAATAAGAGAGTGAGAAACACAACTTCTATCCTGGAAATTAAAAAATTTAAAAAGGAAAGGAGAGCCACTATTTTAATTGTGCTTTCCTCCTAACTATGCAAAGGTTAGTAATGTTAACTTGCTTGATCATTTCTTGCAAAGAATCTGCTGTTACAGTGTTGATAGAACTTCACTATGATTAACACAGATATTTGGTTAAATTGTAGCCATACAAGACTTTGGACGACAATCCCTCTTCCTTCTGAAGCTGCTCTACCTTATTAAGCCTCAGTTTTCAATGTATTTATGGTTCAGGTGAACTCAGTTTTTCTGTTAAAAACAAACTGCTATGGGAATTTCTTCTGCACAGTGTTTCTTTTAGTCAGACCACCAACTGCCTTATTACATTAAGCCTCCTGACAATTGATTCAAGTAGAATACTTCTCTCCTAACAAAGAAAACAACATTATTTTTACAGATAGTGCAGAACAAAACCTCCAATTCAAACAGTTTCCTAAAATACACATAAAATACTTGAAATAACAGTTGCTACCCAAAAATTCTCTTTAGTGTACCAGAGATCCTAATATTTAAAAAAATATTAAAATTACTACTCTCTAATTTGAACAGCAATTTTGCAGATTGTATCACAAAGTCACAAGTTAAGCTGCACAATCTATATTCTGATCTGCACTTAACACCAAATTGTCTTAAATCTTCTTTCCTGCATGTCTCTAGAAACACAACTCTCTGGGTATGTGACCTTTACATACATTTGGTTATAAAGCTTGATATTCTTCTGTAGAAGATTACGTTAAGCAGGGCTTCCATTTAAGAGAACTAATCAGTACAACATTTTTTTAAAAACCCAAACCCCTAAAACCTTGATTTTTTTAGATATTTGCAATGCAAAGACATTTTCCAATGCACAGGTCACAGGCTTTGAGAAAAGTTCCATTAAAGTGAAACAAAGAAATACTGAATAAAACACAATTTTACCAAACGATTATAGCCAAACTTATAGTCAAGCAGCAGCACTTCTACACAGGAAAGGCGTAACAGTTCAGTTCTCATTATTATTGAAAAAGGAGCCAACAGAAGAACATATATATAAATCAACGTATATAGAATTTTTAAGGTCATTACTGGTAATTAAAAAAGAACATAGTCACACATGTTGAAAAAGTCCTTCTGAACAATCAATGAAACTTACTGAATGTAAGATAGATATGGGTTTAAGATTTATTTAAATCTGTGAATTAGAGGCAGGTTTGTTAGCAACAGTTCAAAATTTTTCTTATAACTCTAAGACCCTAAGCATTTGTAGTGGTAACAAGCAATTGCCCCTTCTGTATAATGTAGCTTGGATCATGTTCCTCCTGCATTCCTTCTCCAAAAATGCTTATGAGTTTATATGAACTTCAATATCTGGCTTGCACACATTTATAGAAGCCAAAACAACTTTGATCAAATTAATAATACAGAACATAGTAGGGAAAGTGCAGTAGCTTGGAGTCAATGACCCAACTAGCAGCAAGGGTATAATTTAAAGTCAGAAATTTCCAGTGCATGCACCGTTAGCCACAGTGAACCTGTTACTGCTCTAAAGGGAATTGTTTGCCTCTTATTAGATTTTCTACAGCACAGCCATAAGTGATAAATGTACTGCTGTACTCACTGTCAAGTTAATCAATGCTGCCAAAGTTTTGTTGACCTAACAGTAATCCATAAAGTGAGCGGCATTTTCTCTATCCCTATGACATCTCGGTCCTCAGTGGGGATACAAATCTTACAACAGCTTCTCAAAAAAAGAAAAAAAAAAACCAAAAAAATGAAAAAACAAAACAAAGCAAAGCAGGCAGAAAAAAGATATTTTCAAAATTCTGTCTTTAAATTAGCAGACTGTGAGGATGCCTTGCTTCTCTGACAAATTGCTTAAAAATGATAGCCATACAATGGAGTCAGTTTGATGGCTAAAATACTAGCAAATGGATGATTTCATGGAGGATGGAGCCTTGCCTACTAAAAAGAAGGTAAAAACCAGCTTCATGAGTCTTTCAAGGAAACAGCTGTGAACACGATTTACATGTAACTATAGATTAGTGCACTGGTTGGAACAGAACACATTGTGGCAATTCTGAAGACACTAATGTGAAAACAATAATAAAAAATCACCACCAATAAAACTTGTCTATTGCTCTGTCTAGCTGTAATTCACAGTCCATGAGAGGCATCACCACTAGGAAGAAGAAAAAGTCAGGAAACAATCCCTGGTTGAACAAGCTGCTCTATAAACAAACTGCTGCTATGCTCTCACAAGCAATTATAGACATATGAAATATGAATTGCCATTGATTTTTCTTCTAGAGGTCACTCTGCTCCATGTTTTACGCAGTCTAGGCATTTATTTGGGTGGCAAACTGACAAGTTTTTACAGAATTAACAGAGCAATGTAATCCTTGCTCAATCACAGGTACTTCATTATGGTTCTATTCCTTGACACTTGTCCCTCCCAAAACTCACCAGCAAGGGAGTCCTTAATAAAGGTAAGGAACGATGCAATTACTCGTGAAGAGAGACCATCCTAACTTGCTCAGGGAATGCTTATTTAACTTTTCTGTGCTGATGGCACACAAGCAGCATCAGCTGGAAGGCTGCATTTGTCACACCACAGCAGTTCTGTGGACAATGTTCTGATTTGGCAAAAACCTCTCCACATTCTTGTTATTGAAAGAGGGATGACTTCTCCAAAACAGAGGAAAAATATTGCAATTTAGCTTGCTAACAGAAGCAGAAGAGCTATCTGTACTTCTGTTAAAAATCAGCATAACATTATATTGCTGCAAGAATGCCAAGATGTTCCCTAGAAATCCTTTATTTTTGATGTTATATTCTCACTTAGCAATTACTTGATGTTCCTCACTCAGAAACAGAGAACTACTTAATTATGGTCAGTAAACCCAACAAATGAGGTTGAAATTGAGATCACAGATTAATGAATCATATATTCTGCCATTTTAGATAGCAATCTTCCCCATTTCTGTTACTCACTTTGGCACAAATACTTGGTCTCCATGTTTCCCACACAAGAAGAATTCATAAAAAACGCTGTATTGCACCACTTCTTCCCAGTGCTTAGTCTTTCTCTGAAGGCTCTTGTTTACCTTACAAGAAAGCTTTAGCATCTGAAGCTAGGTAAAATTGTTATTTAAGTCACATAAATAAGTTACTTAAGTTATTTATTTGGTGCTTCAATGAAAAGGCAGAACAGTACTATATACAGTGGTACAGAGAGGTTAATCAGATTCTAGACTCCATGATGAGCAAATAAAAGTGAGTATGCCACCAGATGTGGACGTAGTGTAACGGTTCAGAAAGGATTTATAGTAGAACTGTCATCTACAAAAAACCTAGCATTATCTGTTGACTGGCCACAGAGACGACCTTCACTACATGATCATCAGAAGACAATACTATAATTGATATGTAGATTGAATAAGACTGAATAAAGTCAAAGGGTCAAAATTAAATTTCAGAGGAAAAAACCAAAACATAAAAAGGTTGGAAGATGGAGAGCTGAAAGAATCTGAAATTGAAAGAATCTGCTATAGATATAAAAAAGATAATATGGTGATTATAACTAGTAAATATGCTGCAGGGAAAATAATTTACATACAGACATATGTCTCCATACAGACAGCAACAAACCCATCAGTCTTGTCTGATGATAGACTTCTCTCTGACTGCCTTGGTGAACATCACTGCTTCATAAAACTTGCAAAAATAATTGACAAACTAGAGAAATTTGGATTCTTTTAGGGATTTCTTTGCCACTTAAAATTTGGGTTGAGATGTCAAGCCTAGCTGCTGGACCTCTTCACTGAAATATTGTCTGTACTTTTACATTAATAATCCAGTTCCTGAGTATCTGCACTGAACCACAGTTATCACGAGCCTTCTATGGCATTAGAGGGCAAATTCATCATAAAACCCACTAATCTTTTTTTCCAATACTACAAAAAGACCTTAATATTTTGTGGTAACTTACTCTTGCAGTACGTATTCTTGTGATTCCAGCACTTAAAGCTGGATAACTAATTCAGGTCACATAATTAAACTTGTCTGAATTTGATGAATTATAAAAAAATCCCCCTGTAAAGCAGGTAAGCACTACTGTGTCGCATTTAAATATAATATCATTACAGAAACACAAATTGCTTCTTAATTGTGAAGTTACACCACTGCTGCTGTTCAAAAGTATTAGCACATATCACTGCTTGACCTTGACTCAGTTCAAATACACAGAAAAATGTCTGATGGGATAATGTGGAGATGGCTGCTTAAATGCTGCTGGTTGCAAGATTGTAGACTCTGAATTCTGTGCATGGTCTTTTTTCCTGCATACTCTCCTGTGGCTTTGTGAATGTTTTTTTTTTAATTAGAGTTACATCAGGAACCTTTCCCACTGAACTATGTGTGAGAGCTGGATCCCACACTGCAAGCACACTTGAAGATCTGGAAGCCTTGACATCTGAAGAAACTTGGAGAGGTTTCACTTGTCTAACTTCCTCATGATTTTTGGAGATAACCTGAGTATTTTTCAGAAGCCAATATTAAGGGGGAGCTGCTCAGAAGATCATGGTTACACAGAATACAACTGTGATCTTATTCAGTTGTGACTTGCCAGAAAGGATACAGAGAAAAATACTGTAAATTACCTGTATTCAAAGTCCTATGTCTGTTAAAGCATGTATCTAATCATCAGCTCATGAGTTGATATGACACTATACTATCATGGTTATGAATGATGAATTCCTCTAACGATGATGATATTCCAGAAATAAAAAAATATGAAGCTTAAAAAATGGAGGATGAACTCCCCCAGTCAGATACACATAACTGGAATGACATTTTCTCGGAAGGTTTTATTGGGAAAGTTATCACTGACCTTTTCATTTTCCTAGAATAGATGTACCCAGTGGGTTGCAACAGCATAAGAAATAAGATTTTTATCCAAACATTTTAAAACTGTAATTCTGCAAAAGCAGACTCCAGCCACATTGCTGCTGTAAAGGCCAGAGATGCACCTCACAAACTGGTGCTCTAAGAGAGCAGTTTTAAAAGTTGTGGCAGCTAGTATATTTGTGCTGTCAATTTACGGGAATGATGCCAACACACAGAGCAGCAATATAACTTATCTAGCCAAGGTAGCTCTGTAAAAACTGACAGAAATTAGTCTATTCCATGTGCCTTCTTCTTGATGGAGTACATTATTCCAAAGCAGAATATCCACAATAATTATCAATAAGCAACAAATTGCAAAACCCTTTTTTACCATATCAATGCTCAGAGCCTATGAGTTTATTTCTATATCTAAGGTGTCAGAGAGGCTTTCTTCTCATGATGATGTGTGCACTGTCAAAATGCTGACATGTAAGGAGAATGTCCAGGTGCTTTTTCTGTGTTTTATCATTAAGAGAACTATCCAGAGAACCTACATGCAGAATGATGTTTACACCATGTGGACCAACGCAATCTGGCATGCACAGGCAGCTGAAAGAAAGGTCTAGATATATAGAAAAACAAACCTGTACTAAAGAGGAATCAAAATACCATGTGTAGGCTAAGTCTCTACCAAACACAGGGCTTATGGATTATTAATATAAGCAAAGCACACTTAGAGATTACTGTGTCTACAAACACAAGTGTTGAAGTATATGCAGGGCTTTCTTATGCTTTGGATGCAATTGGAATAATCTTGTGATGGTTCTGAGTTGTATGATCTGTGATTTTCTTTTATTTCTTTATTACATATAAAATTTTCTTTTGTCCTTAGTGGCTACTCTCAATTCTATTTTGTTGCATCAGTGCTTCTTACTGCTTTACGTAAAATTTGCATTCATTGATAATGTTGGTTCAGTCTAACTGTTATACTGAGCTTTGAACTAATTGCTCTCAATTAATCTGTTCCACTCTTTGATAGCTTATTTATCAGATTGGGAAAGATAGATTTAATGGTGCTTGCTGGAAACAAGTTCTTTAATTGGAAATACCTGAGTGCTTAGCTCACTTCGTGCTCTAGCAATTAAGGACAATTTGGAAAAGCGTTTTTCCCCCTACTTGATTAGATATCCAAAGAAGCAGACAAAACAAATGACAACACCACCTAGCAATATTGGTTCAAATAAAAGCCCAGCAGCCAAATTACTTACTATGAGAAATGTGAACCATCCCCATCAATTCCAATGCTGTGTTACATTCATTTTGCTGTATCTTTGCCTCCCAAGTAGGTAAATGGCAACATTTCTTTCAAAATGCATAGCTCTATGCCTGCCGCTATACAATTATCCCTTCCCACAAATAAGCCAAATCAACAGAAGAAATTATTTTTCTTGATTAAGCTCCCACATTTCTCTTGGGATGAAACAAAACAAACAATTAATCTTTCCTTATTTGTTCTCAGAAGAACCTGCATCCCTTAAATGTACAATAACCAGGGTACCTGTGGCAGGCAGTCGGCAGCAATTAGGCTTGTGCTGAAAACGAATGGACTAGAGTTAGAATGCCTAATCTGCTGAGAGTTTCTACAGGAGGGCAAGGTTAGACCAGGAAAATTCCCTTGCTGTGGAAACACTGTTAAAAATTACCACCTGACTTCAGCATAATTAACAAGGTTTGGGAATTTATATGAACTGAGTAATTGAAAAGAATTAGCAAGAGATATATACATTAATCTTCACCAGTTACAACACGCCTAATGAAATTAAAGGTTCTACTTCTGCTTCATGCTTTGTTTCTGCAAACCTCCTTCATCTACAGAAGAAAAAGTATATTAGATAAAGACAATTATAATTATGAGAAATTAAAAAGAAGAGAATGTACCACAAGCCTCAACTTCTACATCAATACTTCTTGAAAATTTTCTTATATATAATTTACAGTATTTATCATAAGTAATTCTTGAAGTTTCCTATTTTAATGTCCATATTTCCAAAGTCTACAGGAAAAATCCATATCAGAGTTACAAATTTAGGAATCATTCAATAATGTGTATTTGTTTGCAAATGTACCTTCACAGAAATCTAAGCCTGTCTCAGTCAAAAAATTCTGCAATGGTTTAGTGTAAAATGAACTTTTTTATGTGTAACTAAATCTATATTATATTCTGACAACAGAGACAATAAGCAGGCAGAAAAAAACAAAGACAATCAATAGTGATGTGGGTAGAGATAGACAATGCTAGAGAAGATAACAAGCATTTGTTACTCTCCTAAGCTATTCACGACCACAGGACCTTCTCCCCTTAGTTCACACTGAAATCCTTCAACACCTTTCAGAAAGGAGTCATGTAAGACTGCATAAATGCCAAGAAAAGGCAGCACACACAGACACACGGGAATTGTATCTAATGCAGAAGCATTCAATTTACTGCAGAACCAAAGGAGAAGGCTCACTGACCACCCTGCCACAACCTATCTGAGGAATATTATTCCTCTTCCTCTACTCACCTCTCTTAGCTACTGATAGACCAGCTCTCATGTTTTGCTTAGAAGTCCTTCTTGCAAACAAGAAAAATTCTTCTGTTTCTATGCTCCTTCCTTTCAACATCTAAAGCAGAAGGTCAAGAATTACTGCTTATTTATTTCAGCATCTTTATGGTAACGCCCTGTGATTAGTTCCACAGCTTGTTGAGTTTTGTTTAGTTTTGGTTTTTTTTCAGAATGGTCTATGATAAATCATACAAGTAATGTTGGACAATGAAGTTATTATAGCACGCTAGAATCAAGCTTTAATTCAGCTTCTTTATGTATAAGGATTTATTTAACATTGCTTACATATGTAGCATGATCCTATACTACTTTTTCCTCCAGAACGAGTTCTTCATCCAAAGCACATAATAAATGGCTCCGTTTTTCAGCATACATTCTATATTTTGTTTTCTTCCTCTGGCTTCCAAACACAGCCTGTGCCTTAAGTGAAGATTCAAATCTGTAAAAAAAGGATTATTCCCCTCTTCATGAACATTTTTCCTCTGCTCTCATGTGCAATTTATACATGTGTGAAGAATATTAATGGTGGATCTTCATTCACACAAAAAGTGTATGAAGAAGAATGCTACCAGATTGCAAAAAGTCAATGCAATCTAGGTATAGACTACATTCTAAGTTAGTGCTGTATACTACTGAATAACCTTAAGAAAACTTAGTGTGTTATACTATATATGCAATTATAAAATACTCCTTCAGATAAGTTTATCCCTTTATTAGCAATTCATTAACTTTACAGACTAATTTTGAAGCAAAAGCCCTTAAGATTTAACTTGCTTTGAAAGTCCAACTAAAAAAAGCAGTAATCATTTTTACATGTAAATATAAGAACTACATTATGTAAAACAGCACAGAATAGGAACTTAAAATGTGTTTAAAATGCTATGGATTGATTAAAAAGATCGGGGAAATCTGAGTCTTTCAACCAAACTTCAGGTGGTGGGAATAAGACTACAGGAATCACTGCACCCTCCTTCCTTCTTCACTATAATGGACAAGAATTTTTTTAATTCCCTCAACCTTCCTCAAAGAGCTCAAGCAAATCTATTAAATATCTGTTAAGGAAAAAGAAAATTTATTGCCTATATATCAAATGTGGAGCTGCATTCAGGACCAAATTTTCTTTCATCACGGTTAAATAAATTAAGATTCTCATAGTTTGTATGGATTTAGAAGGAATCAGGGCTGTTAGAACAGTCATCAGCAGACAACAGGTGTGTGCCAGCCATCGAGTTTCATTATCCCTAGTTCTGCTTTCATAGATTGTGACTTAGACAGAGAACTTAATTCCTTTCTCTCTCCTCTTAAATATTTTCTGGTTATTCTGAGCATGTGCAGTCATGACAGAGACCATTTCTCACTTTATGAAAATGCATGATTAGTATACTTTGATGTTCATCTTAGCTTGGGCAAAAGTATGTAATACAGTATCATTATGATAAACAGCATAATGAAAAGAGAACAAGCACTTAGACATGGTTTCTAAACCTGTCATAACTACTAATGTAAATTCTGTGCTGAACTGAGCAAAATATATTTTGATCACCTCTAACATGCAAGAGTAAAATGAGAGAGTTCATGCCGCACAATTCCATACAGCAAAAATAAACAGATTATTGAAGGAAAAAAATATTAATCATAAATTCCAACATAGCACAAGTTGAAAAGCAAAAATTTAACTCCTAAAACACAAGCCACGTAATTTTCTTAGCATGCTTGAAAAATGGTTCAAATAATTCTTCATAAATCTCTGCAGACAGACATTTTTAATAAATGGGTCTCCTTTAAATTATCTACAGAATTATTTTGCTTCCCTGTTTTCTTTGGCTTTCTGCTTCCTTCTAACAAATATGCAATCCTGCATGTGTCAGGCACACTTCTTTAAAATCCACAGCCATCTAAACCCAGCTATGTATCTTTACGACCCAAGAAACACGTATGCACAACAGAATCTTTAAAAAGCCAGTTGCTGCAATGATGGATTTAAGTTATTAACCGATCAAAAAAAGATGGATGGTGGTCTGCTTTTCTTAATCTACATCATCATCTAGATCTATTTAAGGATATGTGGTGCACTAACAAACTTAGTTAAGGTTTCGATAAAATCAGTAGAATAATCTGCCCTGTTACATTGAGACTGTATCGATCAATAAAATCACTTGTACAAGGAAAGTACTGTTAAGTACTGACAATCCCAGCCATTAATATTATTTAACACTCTGCTCACATTCTTTAATGAGGACAAAGAACATTTTGTCTTTTTATACTTATCATACCATTGCTTTTAGAACTCCTTACAGGAGCTGTTCAGCCTTGACAACTGCACAGTAAATGGAAGACACTGAATTATTTTGGATAATGGAGAGAATTTTCAATGTGATTAATAGATGTGGGTGATTCAACAGACTTTTCAGCAAAACATCAGTTAAATCTTATTTCAATGAACGAAATTTTTTTTTTGCAACTTTCTAATGCTAGACCCTTTCTTCTCAGCATATTCACCTGCATTTAAAATAAAACAGGTTTCCAGAAACAGCAATCAGGAAGATAAGCATCTGTTCTGGACTTGAGGGGAATTTTTTTTTTCTGCAAATAAGCCAATTTGATCTTAAATTAGTTAGAAACAGATCCTAACAGTGAATGTGTACATAGGACAAAGGGACGGACTGCCTCTGCAGAAACCTTTGTGGTGCCTAATGAATGATACAAGGAAGTCCAAGTGATTTCTATCCAGCTCCTGCTCTCAGACATGGGGAATGGTTAAAAAGAAGTCTAGTGGGAAAAAACCCACAGGTCAGGCACACACAGAATAAGGTGGAGAAGAAAAAAAAATAAGCCCACATTTTGCACAAAACTTTTATAGCTTCGAATTTTAACCTCTGTATTCAGCTTTTAAGTATTATACCAATTACCTCCCATGCGTAAAGCATTTGGTCTGAAAAAGCATTAGCCTTTACAAGTGCCTTTGTACAGTCACATCACCTGCATACCTCTTCATCCATCCATCCATCCATCCATCCATCCATCCATCCATCCATCCATCTATCTATCTATCTATCTCTATAGATATATCTCAATGATTCAAATATGTCTTCTCAACCACACAAGTAACTCCCTTTTCTTTTTAGATAGTGTTCATGATACATATAGGACTCAGTTCTTGAAAACATGTTAATGTTTAAACAAATCTAATAACAAGCTGAAACACAAGCATGCCTCTAATTACTTTAAGGATTATATAAGAAAGGTCATTGCTTCAGACTGAAGATCCATTTAGTTCTGTATCCTATATCTCAAAATTGTTATGAATGGATACCAAGGAAGAGTATAAATGTGCAGGACTACCATATAAGACATTTTTCTTCAAAACAAAATTAGCTTCAAAAGTTATTCCCAATTAGGGGACCTATTAGGCTGTCCTTTCATATACCTTTCCAGTCTTCCAATTGAACTCAAAATTTTGTGTTCACAACACTTGTTGGTGAAGGTACACAGGTATATGGGAACAATTAAATGCTTGATACAGAATGGATTTTTGACAATATAAAGGAAGAAAAATTGTAATGAATGGACATAAAATGGATAAATGTGATGAATGTGAACTGCACAGAAATAAAATTTAAATACTTGAATGATCATTGAACAGTTCTAAGATCATCTGGCTGTTGCATTTCCATATTAAATAGTAAGCAACTTGATTCATTTTTATTGGGCAAAGGCAATAAAATGTCTCATAGAAGTGCACATATTACACACAGAGATCTCAATAATTTTAAACATTTCCAACAGCACCAGTTCACCTCTACAGATATTACATATGTAACATCAAAAACTGTTCCACTTAGAAAGCACTTGCAGGTTACACCTGATCCTAGAGATCCGTATCAGCTTAAGTCACAATCAAGATCTTCCTGTCTTTATATGAAGTCCTAGTTTTTGTTCTGTTTAAGAGAGCTCAGATGACTTTTATGTACTACCGTGGGACCATTTTTACCTCTACTTCACAAAGAGAAGAGAAAACAATGAAAAACCATATACATCACCAAGGATTTCTTCTCCCCAAATAAATTTATTTTCTTTTCTGACCCTACTCCAGGCAAGAGAGCTCTGAAGCAGTATTTCAGCTGTAGTTACAGAAAAGGTGTATTTGGCTATTGAAAGGCAAAGCTCTAGCAAACACACCATGAGGAGTACTTGCACTTTGGCATCAGGAGCCTAGATGCATGATCTTAGAGAAGATCTCTCCAGTCTTCTTGACAATGGACAAAGTTCTAAATGGCTGAGTTCACATTCCTTCTTGTTAGAATAGCAAGAGGTCAATAGAAATTGAATCAGTTAAGCAGTGAAGAACTAATGAAACTCCCCACAAGGTGATGGAAAACTCTTTTCCTTCACAATTTGATAAAAATCCTGAGAAATCACATTAACACAGCCCTCAGAATGATAGTGAAAAGGGGCAACGACTGAAGCTCAAGGAAAGCACAATTCTTATCTCCACCTGAATATGAAATGCAGCATTAGGTCTGAAATGCTCTGCATGAAATGCTCTGCAACAGAGTTTTCAAATCAACAAAAATAACCCTTCAGTATTTTTTAAATGAATCTAAAACTTTTATGAAGTAACATCACAAAATTAGAACAACTTAAAAGAAAATAGTACAAAAATTTTGTTCATATCCACTGTCAAGTCAGAAAAGGTTATTTATTTATTTAAACTTTACCACAAGGAATTTTGTATCAATGCTTATTGAAGTAAATCAAGAAAATCATTACAGCCCATGAAGAAATGACACCTTGAGCCAAATTTTCTCTATTGATAGTTTGTCCTCTATAGTCTTACTAAGTACAGAAATAGCTCATTTGTCCTCATTTTTTGCAGTTGTGGTAGAACTGTTCCCCCAAAAAAGAGTAAAAAAATTGCAATATAATAATGTGTGCTTTTCTTCTTTATATTTCTGATGAGCTTACTCAGAAGGCAACTACACATTCTTCATTACATTATTACATCCACTATTTTCCTAACTCCACCCTGCTGGAAACTAAGGCAGCTGAGGAGTATAGGATTGGATTTTAATTTCTTAAGGGTAAAATCGTAACAGATATGGCTTTACTTATGTTTTTCAGGAAGGACTGGTAGTTAAAATATTTTTAAAGAGAATTGCATTCAGAAGAATACTGAAATATAGGTCAAAGTGCTTCTCAGATCTCCAGATTATTTCCTTAAATGGAAAACAAATCTCTAGTCCAGTTTCATAACTGCCATAATTCATTTTTAAGATTTGGATTCTTGAAACTGCTGGAATGTTGAAGTTCATCAAGTCTTCATGTCTCACAGCCAAGGAGCACTTTAACCAATCTTATCTCCAGGAATCAGGACTGTTCTCTTTGTAAAAAGTTCAAGAATAAATAAAAGGCAAGTATGTTTTCTTGACCTCAGCCAAGAGAGAAATATTAGCTCTACATATTAACTCTGGTTAGAGACGTATGTACATAGAGACCCTACATATATACAGAGCACTTCAGAAGGTCTACAACTCTCTGTTTTATATTAGAGCCTTGCTAGTCACAAGAAGAATTTCTTCAGGTCACCCAGACCACATGAAATGAGTTAGTAGCCTGAAACTAATAAAAAATATGGGCCTCCTTCAAAATCTCTCCCTATAAGCAAATTATTTCAGTGAGGACTAGCAGCAGCTACCATGCTGAGGTGTGGGTGCCACTTCACAGTGAATTCTGTTAACGATGCTTGTTATCTTGTTGGACTGATGATATCAGCAAATTATGAGATTTCTTCAGCCCAAGGGGGTTAGAAAATATCTATTCCATTGAACTTTAAAAGGCAGACCTGTCAAAGGGCAAGTCCCTGGGGCAGACAGACTGGATAGCAATAACATCCAGTGTCAGCTTACTGGGACAAGGATATGACCTAACTCCAAATGAGCAGGTGGCTAGATCAAATTCTTCCCCATTACCAATTCACAGGAAATAAGCTCTGTATAAGCTGCTCCTCCAATAGTATATCATATTAAATGTATTTGTAACAAATACCTATCAGATCCAAAGCTGCAGCTGCTCTGATAGCCAGTTAGGTAAGATCCCCTCCAGCGCCACCCTTCAACATTGAAAATAAGACCCCAACTACCTGTTCACTTGGTCCATCTACAAAATTACTTCTTGAACTCAGACACAGTAAAAACAGTGGAAGAGGGAGTTTTCAATTTAAATACGCATACCAACCAAATTGTACTTCTGTATTGCTTTGTGATAACAGTCAGTCCAAAAGCGCACAGTGGATGAAAGAAAACCCTAATAAAACAAACACCATCCAGAAGCTACAATGCTGGTTTATCAGCCTGGTTCATCATCTTCCACACATTCACCTTCTGGTACTTTCAAGCAAATACATTTATCTACACTCACTATTATGAGGAGTCACAGACTTTCAGGGCAGATCCTTTTGGCAGCCGTTCTCAAATTATATGCGCCTTATACAACCAACTGCTTAAAATCCTTATCTTCTACCTTTCTTCAACACCAAGCTCCTCATGAAGCTCATCAGGAGAAGCTATTTCTAACCGTAAATAAATATTAAGTTCAAATCTTACTGCAGACTAAAACTACTATCAAGGCAGATTTTTGTCAGCAACAGTGTAACCCACTGATTTATTTTACAAATTTTAAATCAAAACCACCTGGATTCTCATCTTAGCTCTACTGCAAGATACAAGCTCAGATATACAGGCAAGTAACTATAAAGTTACCTAGTTGATGGCCACCACATGGTAATAAAAGCTGGTTTAGTGCTCTTCTACTGGCAGTAACAGGTGTTTGGAGATTTAAAGGAGACAAAGGGAAGACCTCATTTTCAACATCCTCATGAGGGTAAGAGGAGGGGAAGGCACTGATCTCTTCTCTGTGGTAAGTAGTGACAGGACCTGAGGGAATGGCCTAAAGTGGTGTTAGGGGAGGTTTAGGCTGGATATCAGGAGAAGTTCTTCACCCAGAGGGTGTTTGGGCACTGGTACAGGCTCCCCAGGGAAGTGATCACAGCAGCAGCCTGACAGAGCTCAAGAAGTGTTTGGTCAATGCTCTCGGGCACATTGTGTAACTCTTGGGGTGTCCTGTACACAGCCAGGAGTTGGATTCAATGATCCCTGGGGGTCCCTTCCAATTCAGTTTATTCTGTGATTTGGTGATTTTCTTATTTAGCCAAGACTAAATCAGCTCAGCTTAAGTCCTGTGTGCTGTAGTTTTAAGATTATGCACAGAGACATTTACCATGATAAGCAGAGTAGCAATATCTTATTTCTTTATACTAATTTGCTTGAATGTTTGGGGCCACAATCTGTCATTCACTTATCTTTGCATCTGTTTCCTCGTTAATAAATTAAACATAATCCTTCTTTCCTCTTGTCAGTCAGTTGATTGTTCTCAGCATTCACAAGGACTCTGAAAATATTATTATACATGCAGCTGAATTACTAAGCGCATTAGTGCTTCTAGTCAATTGTTTCACAGTATAAAAAACAAAAGTTGCACATTCCAGTCAAACTTGTAAAATATGAAAGTCTTACTTAAAAATAGTGTAAAATAAATCATTCTTTCAAAATTCCATTTTAATTGGTCTATTATAACAAGAAAAAGTCCTATCCCAACCTTTCAAAACCAGAAGTAAAATAAGCAATGACAATCAGCTGGCAGCAGCTACTGATACATTAAAAAAAACCTATTCTTTGTAGCTCACAATTTAATAATACTTCATTTATTTGTAATTTTGCTACTCTTCAGAAAGATATAATGAAATGTTTCTGAGCTCCTGTCCATCCACTCCAAGAAACAAACAACCTGTGCTGAAACGATTTAAAAGGGCGGTTTCATCATGAAAAGGTCACAAAGAAGTAACAAGGTCCTGGCAACTGCAGCACCTTCTGTCTTAGACAGGGGAATGTCTTGCTGTCTTTACTACTTAGTAGAGAGTGATTCTACTACTCTCATTTCATGTCAATATTTTTATCTGCATTTAATTATAGACAACTACTTTGTTAAAAATATGTTAACAACCCAACATGGTTAGACCATGTCAGGTACAGGTCCATATTTGATGGCCATCTGCATGGCATGCTAAAACAAATTCATTGGACATTACATCTGTGTAATAGTTCAGTATTTGCATATGTTTCTGGCTTGTTTTATACAAAACAATTCATGACTGGCATGGCTTCATAACAGTTTATCTGCTCCACAAATGTCTGGCTACAAGCACCACCACTAACTAGTGACAGTAGTAGCCAAACAGCTCCTACAGATTAACTGTCAGCTGTAACACCTGAAAACGTGTTTGCAATACATTATACATGATGTTAAATAAAAAACTGATCATGTCTTCTGAAACTGTATATTTCTACATTGTGCCTTGGTAAATGCTTGGCACTATAAATATAATCTCGTAACTGAAGTTCCTTACTGTGAACTTTCCATTGTCTAGAACCAGGCTCTAATTATCTTAAAATTTCACTGGTGATTAATTCTGCTTTTTATTAGTGGAAACAGAAACAAATTACTTTGACAAAAGTATTAATGATTTTTCTTCGTTTAAATTAGTATGCACATCAGTAAGGATACAACTTAGAGGCTTGTCATGTTTTAAACAGATGCTGCCCAGCAGTTCCTTCCAACCTAAACCATTGCATGTTCCTATGATGGTCAACAGCAATAGAATAGAGGAAGAGTTAATTAAATGTGCAAGACTGCGAAAGAACAAGAGTTGACTAACTCTTCCAGTAGGGGGAGATGTTCTTTTACAGTTTATCAGCAATTAAAAAATGATAACCAAATTACCTTATTATTACCTAATTATCTTTTTAAGGAAACCAACTGCTTAAGACAAATTGCTGTATGTGCCTCAGTAGTGATTATGTCCAAAAGGAAGTTGTATGGAAATCTCGAATATGGAAATCTGTCTGAAAGATGGTTATTCTCGCCTTCCTCCCAAAACAATTATGTTTTGACACATTATTTCTATGATCCCCTTCAGTAAAACAGCACTTGCATTAGTGCATCTGAAAGTGCAGTGAACTGCAGGGAACATGTTTAGAGTAACACCTTCATCTGGCTTTGTCACCAGAGAAACAGCTGTGAACCTACACCATGGGCATTTTTTAAAGCAATCATGGCGACAATAGAAATTCCATTTATTAAAAATGAATGGCATTTATTCCTGATATATTTAGATTTCTATACAACTGCATCATTCCTTAAGACTCCTTTTATTGTTTTTATCATAATCATGACCCATCTAGTGGAACCTAAGACTTAAAATGCAAATGTCCAAAGCAACTGAGATTAATATGAGATGACAGGTGCCTATTTCAGCTAGAGAAACAACTAATATACAGGCATGTATAGCAGACTGGTATGAATTGGATGAGCTGATGCTTCTCTAGTCTGTCTAAACAGAGGTGAGCTAAATAAAGCCTCCTTAAAGTTCTTCTATAACAATTTTGATTGGTATAGTCATAACAAATTTGGAAAGTATAACATTATTTTCCCCATTTTAGGCAGAGGAACATGAAGGTTCACCAAAGTCAATGATCAGCCTTTGGAAAAATCAGGAAAAGAATGCAAAACAGTCTGCTTTTCCAGATGGTAGTCCTGCTAAGTGAAAAGAAATCACTGCTGCTGGTAAGTATCCAGATCACTTCCCACCTCTAAAACTGCCTATCAGTAAAACACCACACTTCATGCTTTCTAATGCTCTGGAAACAGATGCTGCTTTTACTTTCAGCAGGCTGCAAGGGGACACACCTGCAAGTACAACTCCAAGCCTTGTCGTCGCTGCTCCAGGACCTTGGGGACCCAGTTTCTCACGTGCTTTGAAGGGATCTCTGGTGTTCTTATGAACTTCTTGAGCTGCAAGAAAAAAAAATAAAGGAAAAAAGAAACCTAGACAGAAACAAAGTATAATAATGTCTCTTTAAAATAAATAAGTTTATGTTAGCAATGTAAAAAACCTATGCATTAAAGGACAACAGCATGGAAATAAAGTACTTAGAATCGTCTCCTGGAAATGTTAGCAGATGTCATACCTACAGAGTGTTGTTAAAAATCTTCACATCCAGCTGCCCTGGACAGGAAAGAGGAACCTAAATAACAATTTTTTGTGACTCATAGCCTGAACATAAAATGGTAACCACTCCATGAAATACCTGAAATTGGAGTTTCCCATTGATCTACCTGGGACAATACCTCACAACATCACCACCACATAACCAGAAATTATCTTGCTAAGTGCAATGAACGCACCATGATGGCTTCTAATTCCAGATTTAGGCAACTATGAACAGGTGTGAAATGGAGTGCTAACTATTTCTCTAGAGAGTTGACAATCAAGAGAGTAAAATATCCATGCTCTCAAAGTGTACCAAAAGATTGACAGTCTGTGTTTAATATCTTACACAGAGAAATAGCAAGATTGTCACTGATTATATTTCAAAGAGATCTCCATAACTATTCCTCTAAAGATTCCCACAGGAAACCTTATACATGTATCTACATAGATCTACATATAACGTGTATCTATATAGATCTACACACACACACACACGTACGTATATATATTTATATATATGCGTACATATGATTGTATATAAATAGACACAAACATGCAACCTGACAACACTAAAAATCCTCTTGCTGGAGCAACATATTTTTTTTTAAATAAAAAAATATTCATATTTTCCTCAAAACTACAGAGCAAAATAATAACTGAAATAGACTCTGTTGTATTTTAATAGAAGGTGGCATTCTTTCTGTTGGCTATTGCCTCTGAGTAAATCTGAAGCAAAGAATGCAAGGAAAGAAACTCAAAATTGACTTTGACATGCATACCCATGGGAGACTGAGAATTTACATTTCATCTTCAAGCTTGCTGAGATGTCACTATAGGAAAAAGCAGTGGCAACATATCAACGTCTCTGCAATCAAGTATGGAAGCTGCAGCCGGGAAACCTCAATTGCTCTGGAAACATTCTGCAACTTCCTTACTTCTAAACAGTGCTAAATTACAATTAAATGTGAAGTGAGAAAAACAACACTCCAAAATAAAACTCCAAACCCAGCTACGTTCACTGACTGATCTTAAAAACAGAATAGAACCCCCTGTTTTTCCCTCTAAATTGATTGGGGCTGTTGAAGAAACTACGATCACTGCAGTTGCAACCTGTGACAGCACCTGCAGGTGAGCAACAAATGAGGAGAACACTCCAGATGAGTGCAGACAAATCTGAAACTATACAAACATCCACCAAGACCTAGCTGCTTACAAGATAAATACCTGTGGCTGGCAACCCAGCTGATGATTAACAATCCTTTTGTTCTCTGCGGCCATGTTACATATAAAACATCCAAAACCCAACTACTTAATGTGCTGGCATAGATACTGGTTGTAAGTATAAAGGCAACATTATACACATACACAAAAGATATATTAAAAGTCCACTTTCTTATCGTTACAATAATCCAGTAATATATATTGCTACAAATAATTGTAACAATGCCAAAGAATATTAAGCAAAACCACATATGCGTTAGCTGTATTGCTTCAGACCTCTTCCAATACAAAACAAAACATATTTATCTGGGAACTATTATTGCCCATAGTATCTTCCTGTCTGTAACAGTGACCTAAAGCCTATTGACATACTGTAGTCTCTGTTTTCTGAAAGATTTAAAGATGGCTCACATTATCAAGTAAAGAGTTAATTGTGAAAAGACAATATGATCTAGAGTACACATTAGTTATTCTAAAATTATAGACAACTTGCAAAACAAGATGTTTTAAACTTCAGATTTTTGCAAATTTCACTGCAGTACTTTTAACACTGTGAGCTTCTAGCATTATTGTACTTAGAAAGAACTACCAATATTTAATAATGCATGAAGAAGTATAAAAAGATATTTGGGAATAAATATGAACAAATGATTGTGTTTTTAACTATATTATACACCTACAAGTAATTTAATTCTTGCTTAGAAAACTTCCACAAGAGTACAAGAGCATTTCTGTTCAGACTTGTACATAATACTGTAATGTGAATGGTGCATAGCCTGATCGGCAAGGTTTGTTGTTCATAATCAGGGCAAAGCATAATGGCCTATGGAAACTATTTCACAGAAGCCAGCTTCCGTGGGTGGTTTCTCTCAAAAGAATAATTTGTACTCCTAGTGTAACATGGAAGTCTTGAAAATATTTTAAACTTTTTCCACTACAGCCAGATTGCACAGGAAGTAGGGCTTTACTCTTTTACACAATGGGAATCTATGAAAGACTGAACCCAAGACAGAGAGAAATCCAGACATGTTTTTGGAAACAGCTTTGTTTAAAAAATATAATTAATCAAAACATTGATTGGCATTCTGATGAATACATAATGTCTTCTATGAGCAACAGAGTCCTCCTTCCTCCACACAATGCTAGTGAGGCATGCTGCTCTTCAGCGAAAGGCACAATCTCCTCACCAGCTTCTCCGCCCATTTTCTACCACAGGTGTTCTCTACAGAAGCTTTGTTTCTCCTATGCATTACAGACGTCTCCAACACTAAGGGCACCTTGAATATGCAGCAAGCCTAAAGAGACCTTTCCAACTGCCATGTACTCACAGCAATTTAGAATGAAATGTACATTTTAAATTAAAGGGGAAGAGAGGAACAAAAGATAAATACCGTATTGGCATACTGATAGCAAACTGATGCAAATGCTTTCTCTAGGATTTCCGTAACACTGAAAACACTAAGACAAGTTCAGAGCATGATTTGTTCAACAATACTAACCAAAATTTTACAACTTCAAAAAGTAAGACTTATTAAAAAGGCATATTGTTGCCAAAATATGCTATATGTTTTGCATCCATGCAGGGAACAAATAAGAAAAAGTCTCTATCCATTTTCAGAGTAATATAAACAGACAGCAAGTGAATGAGAAAACGAAACAAATTGAAACGTGGTGCAAAGTGCCTGGTTAGAATACTTGTTTTTCAGGTTTGTTTATTTTGCTGCTATTTCTGCAGACGGATAAGGGAGGCATCATTTATGGGTTTTTTTTGGTGTTCTAAGATATCTCTGCAAAAGGAGTTATTGCAGTGAAAGTGGTGTACAAGAAGACAAATCTGAGAGTGAGACTGCAGTCGTCCATGACTTTTATGTGGAGTAATTGTGCAGCTCCAGAAATTACAGTGAAGTTAGACCTGCTGTCTGGACGGCTGGGGGAAGCCAGTTATGTGATGCAGACCCTCCTCCAGTTCTGCTACCTGTCCATCCTGCAATGGGCTGAGAACAAGCCCGAGTACCCCTCTGCAGGAGGAGGACACTGTCAGTCTTGCAGCTGGATGATGACTGCTTGGAGCATGTCACCACACCCCCTATGACATGAGTCATCCACCAGGTGGGAGTGGCTCTGGGACATGCAGCTGTCCAGGGCTTCCATCATTCTGGAGCACCCCAAAGGCGGGCTTCAAGGAGGAATGCTCAACTGCTTTCAGTACAATGCAAACAATTCTCCTCCAGACACTGTAACCCTGGATCCATCAGGAGATGGAGATACGTGGCAACAGTGTTGGATGAGCCATGGTGGAAGACACCACCACAACCGTCTCAACCACACACAGGAAGGATGCAGAGTTGCTGGGCTGCATGCTGGGAGTGTCCCTCCAAAAGTGCAGAGTGACATTCATGCAGCAGTGTGCACATGTTGCTGTGCAATGCACCAGCAGAAAGGCGACCACCTCCACTGCTGCTAGTGAGGGATCCTGGCAGCCACTCCTCAGCTACCATTGCCATTCTACAGAGCAATAAAAGCCCCAGGTTGAGTCAGGTAGGGCTGTGCCCAGGGCTGCCGCTTCCAGACGGTGCAGTAAATGCTCCCCTGAAGGTTTACAGAAACTCCTGAAGAGAAGGGAAAGAGACCTCCAAGACCTCTCTAGCAAACAGGAATCCAGCACCACATCAGTGATGTTGGAAGGTGCCTTGGAACATGGCTAAAGCAGGACTGGGCCATCAACTGTGGCACATGCCAGCCCTCAAAAGCTCCCAGCCCCAACTATCAAAATAAAATAAATGCACAAATCTACAGGAAAAGTGTTAGTGTTATTAACAGTATATATTTCTATCCTCACTGTTTTTCACTTTTTTTGCTAGGTAGGATAGAATGTTAATGCTGACGGGTCCTTCTACCTTGTGCCAGGTACTGTTTCATTGTTCCTCTAGAGGCAAATACTGCCCAGCTCCATGCCTGCATCTTTGCAGTTGGTTCTGAGACAGGTGTTTCCAGCTGGGGATCTCCAGAGGCAGCCCCTGACCCACTGCCCATCACCTCAGGCCTGGCCTCTTCTCTGTTCCTTCTGCTCCACGTCCCTGGGCTCTGCTCTCCTACCAGCCTGTACTGCCTGGTGCAGCCTTGCTGTGGTGGTGCACAAATCTCTCCTCTTGCCAAGAGTCAGAATTCGGTGCTGCTCTCTACATCACGCCAGAGATATACCCTCCACAGCAGGAGCCCAAGAAGGGGAAGTACAAAGTCCTGCCCCTGTGAAAGGACAGCCACATGTGGGGCAGCTGCCCAGATGGTGAGCATCCTGGGAAAGGCTTCTGCCCACATCCACAGGCTTTCTTCTCCCTCTTCCAGATCCAGTCTTAGTGTTGGCTTTTCTTCTCCTCTGATTGCAAAGGACCTACCTGCAGGTGCTCAGCAGATAGATGCCCAGTGGCTGAGGACACTAAGTTTGCTTAGTTTGGAGAGAAGTATGACGAGGGTGATCTCATTGCTTCCTAAGGAGGGGAAGTGGAGCGAGAGGCACTGAGCATTTCTGGGATTTTTCCCTGGGATCCAGTGACAGGACATGTGGGAATGGCTCATAGATGTGCCAGGCAAGGTTCAGAGTGAACATCAGGAAACATTTCTTTACCAAGAGGGTGATCAAACACCAAAACAGGCCTCCTCAAGAGGTGGTGGATGTCCCAAGCCTGTCAGCAACATTTGAACAATGCCCTTAAGATAATGCTGTAATTTCTGGTAATCCCTGCATTCTTTAGGCAGTTGGACTACATAATTGTTGTACATCTTTTCCAACTGAAAATATTCAATTATATTTCTAATTCTAATTCTGTACTACATTGCATTTTACAAATACTGTACTATTCTAACAACAGGAGACTGCCTACTTGGATAGGGTGCATTTAGAGGACATAAATCCTGATTTTTCCCTCTTAATGTTTCCTAGCCTATTTCACTGCATAAACTCTATTCATCTGCTTTACTTTCAACTGCAGAATCATTCTCATCTGGAAAACAAAGCACTTATATATCGCAAGGCTTAGTAGCGGGTGAGCGAGTTATGTTACTGTTTCTGACACTGTTGCTTATTTAGTTTAATATTTAATATGAACATAAGGATGACAATATCTGAGACATATCTGTATTAAAACAATAAACAAGGAAACGAGCATCAATAAGTGGCAGGTGGTACCACTACTGAGGCAAGAAGCAAATAGGCAAGAAGATCTACCACATCTTAATTATGGTACAGGAAAGGAAATGGTTCTTGTCTTTGGACTATTGATGAGTCAATAGTTGCCTTTTGTTCAGATAAGTTTGCCTAAACCTATACAACTTACAAGCCTGGCAAAATCATCCTCTGTAGCACCAGGTTAATGCGTTTTTCCTGTGCTAATTTAGGACCACCAGCAAACATCCTGGTGGAAATACACTCCTCTGACATTGCACTGAAGGAGCTGTAAATATCCAAGCTGGTCTCCATTGTTTGCAGAAGTAGCTTTTCCATAACGAAGGCAAGCAGCATCAGTCAAAGTAGCTGACTGTGCCCACATTCCACTGCCACTCAGACCTACAAGCCAAGAGATGTTTAGTTGACCCAGATCCTAGGACTGAAGCTCTTCATTACAGCCCCACTGCAGGGGGCTGCAATGCTCCTCCAGAATTCTCCTTCACAATACTTGGCCTCCATAAAGCAGAAAAAGAAAGTAAAGCTTGACTTTCAGCAGCACAACTGCACAGCAGCATTCAGTTCAGCTTGGAGAAAAAAATCATACTTTTTCTTTAACACTGATCAAAGCAATTTAAAGAAGTATTAGTGAATAACCAGCCTTGAAAGTACCGAGTTCCCTTCTATATGTTACTAAGATGATTCAGTAGACAAGCTTAGCAAATATTTTATATTACATTAATTGAGATGGTTTACTTGGTCATTTTCATGTCTGGTTTCCTTATGCACAAAAGTTGTTTCCTCATCTTTACATATGGCAGGTTAGCAATAAAATTCATAGAACTAACAAATTATTTGCCTAACTGGGAAAAAAACCCACTCTACTTATTTGTGGTTGGAACATGACTTTACAAGAAGACAAAAAGTACAGACAGCATTTTAGCCAAACAGCAAGTAAACAATAATCAAAAAGAAAAGGAGACGAAGTAACATGTAAGAAATCATCATGCCCTTCTACAAAACACAGAAGAAATTGAGTTAGTTAGGAATTAATTTCCAGAGACACAAACACAGCATACATTGAAGATAAACCACGTATAGTAACAATTACAAGAGAGAGGAAAACATCACTGAGGCAAAACAAAGCTACATATTATAAAGAAAAAAATCAGTACCTTTTTATGAAGTGCGTGGAATTCACTATACCTCTTCTCCACAAAATGTTTCCTTCCATTCATCAGCACTTCTATTTTAAAGACCTGAAAATTATAAATAATAAAAAAGAGGATAATGTTACTTGCACTAAACAGTTCAGTGACATGACTGTGACTGCACATTTTACCACAGTCATTCTTCTAAGTAGTCCCAAAAAAACCCAATGTGCTTCATGACTTGCAGAAGTACAACAGCAATTAATGGCAAATATAGCTGAATCTCCTGTTAACATGTTTGTTGAGCACACATATAAAAAAACACCTTAAGCATGGACTATATGCTTTACACTAAAAACTAAGCATTAAAACATCTCCTTTCAGAAAGATGCAACATACTTTGAACTCACCAAAAAAACAAAAAAGAATGTTAGGAACAGAAAAAAAAAAGCAGGAAGAGAACAAAGAGTTTAATTCTTTCCCCCTTCTTACAATCATACTAATACATGCACACATGTTCAGTAAGAGCTGCATAATACATGCATTAAGTTATGCATGGAAATAGAGAAATAAATGCAAATACTATATTCTAGGCTCATTTCCTCCTAACCTATAAATTCATCTCTAGTCTCAATTGAACTTGCGTTATGTACGCTCTAGGAAAAAACAAAACAAAACACACACATGGCAAATGCTTGTTTTCTTTGTATGATACATGTGACAGCTTTTGTTGCTGCCTCTGGAAGGTTGAAAGGCCAGGAGAAGCAACTCTCTGGATCCACTAATTAGTAGTCACTCATATGACATTTTCTTGATTCTCAGGTCAGCAGGTCAGTTTTGAGGGCAACTGCCTTGAAATATTTTGAGGTACTCAAAAAATATGGTCTATTAAAAGAAGACAAAATCAGCTGAGAAGTAATACAGAAAAGGTGTCTGTTTTATCTAGGAATTCTCTGTTTTCTGTTTTGCCCAGAAAATGCTGGAAATAATTATTTTCAGGACAATGAGAAACAATGTTCAGCACAGATGATCACATCAAGACCCAAAACTTAGCCAAATAAAATGTTCTTTGAAATAAATTTGCAAACAGTGTTTATTCCTGAACGCAGAAAAAAGGGTTTTCTGTCACAACATGCTCAGCTAGCATTGATCAGAGCAAACACTGACATACCATACTGGATAAACACTTTCTATTGTCCACTAGAATCTGCCTTTCAAATAGGTCAAAATGCTATGGCTTTCACTGGCTAGCCAAACAACATTAAAAACAGACAGCATTTTATTTAATCTAGACTGAAATGCTTTTTACCTTTGTTTTACCTGTATTTACCTTGAATGCAGTATGGATAGGACCATAGTCATGTCACACCAATATTCACATTACCAAAATTAGTTTGAGTCACTGTAATAAGCTGTGCTACATTCTACATCTTTGAATAGGACTACGCCTGTGTCCTAACAGTATGAGCAGATGACCTTATTTGGGTGCATTGATTTTGGAGTACTTTGGAAGAACAGTCAGTGGCTATTAAACATTTTTCTTCTACACATAAGAAAACTACAAGGCACCCCTACAATTTATTTTATAAGTTCAGAGATGTAAAGAGAAACATATGCAAAGGAAAATTAAGGTAGATGTTTTTCTTTAGTTAAGACTTAACATAATAATTAAAGGAGAAGAAAATACTTACATTTCAGATTCTACACACTATATGAAAGAAATAGTTCTGCAAGGAACAATTTGATTTGGATTGCACAGGAACAAAGGAGTTTTACGGATAACTTATTAGAAAGAATGGATAACAAAATATGAAAGTAGTTAAGTGAAAAGTGATCATGGGTCTCTAGCTGTGTTGCAACAGTTTTGTATTTAATTGATATTAAATCTCCAGGAATTATGAGGAACTCATAACACCCACTTACACCTCAGTTAGCTAAGAGTCACTCACCACTTTAATTTTAGCACTTCTGTCGGCTAAAGGGTTTGCCAAGCAATTTGGAGAAGTCTAAGGGGCTCCTGCCTCAGCTATAAGCACTCCCTTGACAGGTAACTTTCTTGTGAATCACAGGCTGGCATGTGCAGTTCCATTTTGATTTTATTAATACGCACGTCTTCAAAGAAATATCTGGCCCTCTGAAATCTAAAAATCCATCTTTTCTTGAAGAAGAATAGTGTGATTATGTGAAATGAAATACAAACCCCCTATGCGGACCTTCTTTCCAAAGCATGTATCTATTTTGTTCTGTCTCATCATGGGTTAAGTAACCACATAAATGATTTCAGAACAGCAGGAACTATGCTACATTTATTCTTCCTCCTGTTTTAATTACAGTTTCATAATCTTTGCTAACGTCATAACACTGAACAATATATTTGACAATTACTTTCACAGAAGGTGCAAGAGAAAAGCAAAGCTTAGCATGCAAACTAATGTTATTTTAAAATACAGACACTGCCACACTTATTACCCTCAACCCCTTGCACCAGTGTAGAGGCTTTAACTTGCCCCTCACTATCTAGAGGCCTCAGATCCAGTTTTAGAACAGAACTAAAACTTACAAAATCAACAACTCTGCTATGCTTGAAGTTGAATATCACTGTTTGAAAACAAAACTGTGCAAATGATTTTTCTTATCTATTCACTGTGGCACCTATACTTCAGAAATACAAAGCAATTTGTGATAAGTGGACAACTCAGAAATGTTTTTGCTTCATTTAAATCTAATAATTAAACTGATTTACAAAGTAACTTCTAAAGCAGAAATGCAAGAAATAACACAATTGTGTTTATAAATTTGTATTATTCCATGACTATTTAGACTGCATAAATTCCAAGTTTACCTCCTCACTATTTACCAGATCAGAATTCACTGGGTAAATGAAAAGTATATAAATTAGTTTCTTTGCCACTGTTTCATAAAATGACATGGCTTTGTGCCAAGGACAAAAAGATACATACATTAAGTTGGGGGAGAGAGATAGGATATTTTCATGGATACAAAATAGCTAAAAGCAAATCTCGCACAAATTTAACTGTGCAATTGCAGGCCCTGGCAGAAAAACAATGCAAGGAAACTGGTGAACATAGATGAAAGTGCCAAAATAAAGACGGAAGAACTATGGGGGAAAAAATGCAACAGTGCTAGGAAATTACTTTTCTAGTAAAAATGTTCGTTGAACAGATAACTCTGATAAGATATATGACTTTTTGTAAGTGACAGATAATTAAATGAAAAATGTGAGAATTAATCTCCGAATTAGACAAGCAAAATACTTTTCCCATAGTCATTGAAATACCAGAAATTACACTGCACTGAACGATTTGCAGTTCACCCTGACTAGGACACAAGGGACCAGAGATATGAAGACACCAATTAGAAAATTCCAAAGGCACCTTGAAACTAGAAACATCTCATTGTTCTTGGTTGGTGCCACAATACTTACCAGCGATGTCTGCACATAGTTAGAAGATCATTCTCCATTAAAAGCATTCTTCCAACAGACTTTAACCCACGTAAATAATGTATGGGGCAAAAATCTCTGAAAATGATATCAGTATGAATAATGCCAATCTTTTAAACTAGCAGAATTGCAGATCTGCCACTGTAATTCATAACCACCAAACTTGTGTCAAAAATTTCAGAAAAAGAATTCCTAAGGTCTTTGTTAATAAAATAGTAAAAACTTTCAGGTCTGGGCATAAAACAGTTTTACACATATATATATTTTTTTCCTCTTCACTTTGTTACAATTATATGGACTATATTCAGATTCTGGAAACCATTTTCTTCTTTTCTTATTGCTAGCAACTATGCCTAATTTTGCCATTTTATTGAATTTATCTGTTTCTGATCATTACCAAATCTTTAAATGAATGATCCTTTCTCAGTATTTTCAAGAAGAACACATACATTTCTCTTCTTATTGCAGAAACTAGACAGTACTACATAACAATTAAACTGGATTATATATGGGCAAAAAGAATTGGTACTTTATCACTGTAAATTCTGAAGACAAAAAGCCCAAATGGAAGAAAACAGGAACTAATAAAATGTACAAGAAAGTGCCCATGGTACCCAAGAGTGCATATCATGAATTCTGGGTAGCACTGACACTGCCCCCCCTTCATTCTTATCTACTTTACATGTGTTCATTGGATACAAAATGACATCTTTTATTGATAATCTGATGCAAAAATATGGAGCTCCAGTAACAGTCTCAAAAAGTCCTACAATGATCAATTTAACAAAAAAATGCAGACAAAAATGACAAACATGACCATGAGTAGGGATGAAAACTAGCAAGTATAGTAACATCTCAGCTTGATTTTTTTTTACTTAAGAAATACACAGATGACTGTCACACTCACTCACGGAAATGATACTGGCTACATAGTTTACTATTATGGTAAATTAATCCTGACCCTAATTCTATTTAATACATTACTCACAGAAATAAATACACTCCTTCAGACGCTTCAGTATACATGACAGACTTTTGTCTGAGAAACAGCTAGTGCATTCAAAGTGTCAAGAAAACTCAACCTTAAACCTTTGCCATGACCATATGGAAGGAATTCCAGAGCAAATGAAATGACAGCTACGGTCCATGAAACACTAATAGGATTTCCACGTGTTTAGTGTTTCATTATTGCTCAGACAACAGCACATTTTCTATCACGGTTGTGCTACGACTATGACTAGAAGAAGACCGCAGAAAATAGTAGAGATCAAAAGATAACTTTAAGACTATTTCCATCCCACTGTTTCAGAGAAAAACAACATTCTACACGATCAGTAAGAGCACCTGGGTGGTGGTGGTAACCAGAACTGCATGTAGCTGCAACAGCAGCTCCGAATCTTAGGAGCGTCAGTGCCTCATGGCAATGCTCCGCACTTCCGAATGCCCTCCACAGCAAAGGTGGAGACGAAGATAGTATTCAGAGCCAACTGAAACTTCAGAGCAGCCCTGATAAAACTGAATCTCACTATTCCTCAAATGAAAACACATTAACTTATTCTGACTTCATCTTTTGGAAAGCAGCGCAGCAAAACTCAGTTCTGCAGCGGGCACAGAGCAGCTCAAGGGCAAAGACGCTGACATGGGTCACAGACATGAGGCAAGGGAAATCTCCCTTTTGCTCTCCAACCATATTCCCCCCAGTCCTAATTCTCCTTTGTCTAGCACTCAGTGTTTACTTTGGTTATCGCCACCATTTCAAATTGCTGAGACTTAAGACATTCTGTTCCTTGGGTGGGTTGCTTATAGTCACATCTGTTGACTCCTCTCTTTAGAAATTTCTCTTCTACACAAGCAGCCCTTACATGAGCTCCTGCAGTCTGCCCGTAAGGAAAGGGCCCCCTTTCAGCTGCAGGGGAAATGAGTTGGGACACAGTAAAGAAGAAAGCAGTATAGCCCCAAAGAGACCTGTTTGCTCCGTGTGGTTTTGCTTTGGCCCTCAAACAAGAGAGTCTGCCAGAGGCAATAAAGGGAGAGAAGTGAACTGAGGAACTGAGAGTGTTGGGAGTATGAACGGGCACAAAGCTAAGAGTCATCCACTGCTCCTGGTATCATCCTCACACATGCTGAACATTTTCCTGATGGCTATGAGAGCAGGCAAAAAGCCAGAGCTGCAGTGGGGCAACTCAGCTGGTGCAGGTGTTGGTCCTTGAAGCTTCTTCCACCTCCCTCCTCACTTGGGGCAGGTGCTTCTTGTGCCTGTACCTCACCCTCCAGCAGTACAGCTCTGCTCAACACACATTTCACTTCTACTGAGCGGCCCCAGAGACTCAGATCCTCTGCATTACCAGTTACAAGACTTGCTTATCTCACCTAAAGTCAGCTCAAAAGATGGGTTGAACCCAGAGTCCCTTCCCTCACGCCAAGCACTGTCATCTCTGTTATATGAAATCAGATTGTTTCACTTAGTCCCAAGTACAGTGTACAAGATTGAGTTACAACACAAGAAAAAAGGTACACAGATTATTGACTATGAAAATGAAAGCATGATATTATCCAATTATGACACTGCTTTGTCCAGAGTTTGTGAGGGAGAAAAACCATGAGAGAGATGTGAAATGTTCACTGTAGGATTTCCAGGGAGTACTTCCAATGGCTGCAGCCTGTGTGAAGCAGTTACCTGATCCATTCTGGCCTGGGAAAACAGCCTTCCTGTGTTTTACATACAAAAATAGATTTTCTACTGTGACATAAGAGAACAAGTCTGTTGTTTCACTGACTCCCTCTGTTTAAATCCCATGTTACTGCAATCTAACTTGGGCTTTCATTGTTAAAAAGAATAACTAAATTAAAAAAAATGTGTACTTAAGAACAATCACTTTTTCTTATAAATGTGACTCCTAATTCAAATTCCTTCTTACTGATTTATACAACCTTCAGCCACATGTTTATTCAAACAGTTTTCTCTTCCTTAACAGTTACCAGTTTTACTGATACCAGTATCTACCTAAATCAGATTACAGGCTCTACAAGAACCTTCCAGCATGCAGTTTTGTAATTCCCATCAACAATACAAAATTGTTAAGGATTATTTCCTTACTCTCCCCCTACACTCTTTTGCTGTATGAGGCTCCTCCAGTTGTTAAACGGCAGTGTTAGTACGAATAATGTACCAAAGGCATGCACAGGATTCAGGGATATTCTTCCTGAAGATGGCCTTTTAGAGGTCTGTCATATTTCTTAGGGTTTGAAGGAAGAGATAGTAAAACAATTTATACTGCAACACAGTAAGGCAGTTTTGTAATTCTTATAACATAGGAAGCTCGAGGGAGGCTTCTACAGAGCTGTCACTATTGAATGAAAGGGTAGCTGACATGCGAGAGTAAGCAGTTTTCTGATTTTTTCAACTCTCTTTAAACCAACCTTTTCCAAACACATGGTTCATAAAATCCCATAGGAACCTCTCTGTCATTTCCTGAAAAATAACTTACTTGGCTTTCTAAACTAAAAAACCTCTCCCTTGCCAATGATACACTGGCTATGGAAATCTAATTTGTAACCAAACCAAGATGCTACAAGATCTGATTTGTTTTTGGTATTTTTCTTTATTGGCCCTGCAGAGGACAACTGTTACACAGACGACAGACACCCTTTCAAAATCTCATTGCCACCACGGTTACTTATTTGGCTAACTTCCTTACAGTCAAACTCAAGGGAAAATGTATTGATCATTTACTGAAAAAGGAAAAGTTCACAACCCATGCTAAAGCCTATAGTCATACAGATAAAAAATAAAATTAGCTTAATCTGCTCTATTTGCTCATTTGGATCATCTCAATGCCTCTTATCATAAATGTTCTACTAATAGAAAAACTATGAGCCTTTTTACGGAAAATATTAGCTTTCCAATAGAAACAGTAAATTGGGATAAAATACTTGAATACTGCAAAAAACAACTGATGCCAGAAGTATATTAACAAGAAACAGATTAAATCTAAGTTGGATAAAATATAATGAATCTTCTATTTTGTCACAAAATCCTTTGCTATTTTCTCTGGAGAGTCTGTAATGAATCCTCTCTCTTCCCAAGACAGGATGCAATTCCTAACCACAATGAAAGTGCCCTCAAACTGCAGCCAACTAGCAGCAACAAGCTCCTTTTTGTGACAGGTTAGACACAACACTAAGTTTTTTTCTAGAAACATTGAGTCTGTGTTATTCTGTTTGCACTTGAATTTGCTGTCTGGAGTACACCTGGGTGGCCTAATGTCTCCAAAGCACAGATATTTTGTTTACAAACAGAAATGTAAATGGTGCCAAAGAACACATAAAAAAGATATACAAGCAACAGGGTAATAAGCATTTCAAAGCAACTGACTTTCTATAGTCTCATTTTCCATGGTATGTCTATTATAGTACATGAATTTAGTCTTTTCTCTGCTGGTGACTTTCATATGAATATGAAACACAACAGGATTTAGTCAAGAAACCATATACATAAGTTATTAAAATCAGCTCCACATTCATCATGGTGATTAAAATACCAGGGGAAAAAATATTGTATATTCACTTTGCACGATTTCTTATTAGGGTCTCTGCAGTAATCCACCTGAGAAGCCTCTGCTAGTCATTACCACATAAGCAGCTCATCCAAATAAATTTTTAAGAGCAGTAGTCAAAGGAAGTTAGTTTTCTAAATGTCTGTTTAACTTAGCAAATATCCTTCATATATTACATTTAAATACTCTGATTATGGTATCTTCAGCCCAAAAATGAAGGATTTAAATGTTATTCTGTTAATAACAAGATGAGCAGTCAGGATCTGTGTAACACCTTCAGGCACCTCCTTTCACTGAGTTAAATCATCCAAACTTCCACTTAATTGGCATTGGTCTGTCTTCCAAAATGGAAACCTCATTACCTCTGCAATTGCTGGCCACCTGTGTTACTCTTACACACAACTAACAACACTGCTTCAAACATCAGCACTCATTCCTGGAAAGAAAAGTCACTGCATCAATTTATCAAAGAATGCCATCCTGCTCACAAAAGGTTTCCCTTGCCAGGTCAATCTCCTTGGAATGGTAACTCAAAGTGGGACAAAGAAATAAGCTTGAATAGATATAAGATAGTTTTGTTACTGGACTAAGCCTGCTGTGACTGAGACAAGACCTGAAACTGGTTACCAGGATGTGGTTATCGATGTATCCAGCTGCAGAAAACCAAATGCTTCTTCACGTGCAAGGAAAGTAAAGAGAATGGAAGTGACAAACTCTGTAGAACAACTGAAGAAAATGCAACAGCAGCCACCACAAACAGTGCTCAAAAATAATAAAATATTGCACCCAAATTGAGATTTAAGTTTTTAAGCTTCTGAATTTACATGCTGTGACGAACAGAGTATTTATATAGTTGGCTTGCTGCACAGTGAATGCAAATATTCCCGAGCCAGATTTAAACTGGCTCAGGGACTGGTGACAGCATTAACAGTAGCAGCAGCATGGGCAGCACACACTGCAGAACTCATCATAAAGTCTGGACAAAGCTCAGTGACAAGAGGGCTGGCCTGGATTTGTCCCAGGTACGTCTATGGGAACTGCAGTCAGCAAGGTGCAGGCATACCACAAAAGGGAGCAAGTGAGCATGAAGTTCAGAGCAGGGTTTGGATTTTACTTGAACATAAAGAAATAACACGGGGAAGAAAAACAAATATTTTCTAACTTGCATTCTTTACATTAGAAAACACAGCAAGTATGTAAATCAAAGACACTTCAAGCAGAGAACTATATTGACGTTAATGGAAGAGTTAAGGTAGCACAGATTTTAACTCAAACAGCCATGTCTGGGAAAAGGCAACATCTAAACCATTTACGGGAACTACTTCCAGTACAATCATGTCAACAGATCCCATAGCTTCAAAGACAGTAGAAATACTAATATAATCCAATATCCAGCATAATATATATAATAAAACTATCCTATCAGTAATTTTGTGATACAAAACTGAATAACCTATCCAAGAACATTGGTTGCATAGTCATATATTTATCATTTCAAAAACATGAAAACTGATTCAGTGAATATTATATTATTTTGCAACTGGTCTCTCATCATTTAGAAGATGGTGAAGCAAATATCAACTAATTACATGCCTGTACAAATATTCAGCCAGATAAGGTTTACATATCCAGCACATTTCTGAGAGATTTTAAATAAGTTATAAATTATAAAATTATATATAATTTTATAATTATAATTAATTTATAATTTAAATTATATATTATAATTATAAATAAGTTATAAATTGGGTCTGATGCAGGAAATGTGTAAATAAAAGCAAGCATACTGCAAAGAAAGCAATAGGATGTGGATGGATGAAATTGTGCTGTTTTTAACTGCTGTTGCTTGAACTGATAATACAATGTGGCAGTCTCCTCCAATGTTAACTCAAAGCATCAAACAGTACGATTCACAAGTCTAAAAATCCACAACTGCTTTTTCCTCAATGAAGACAAAAATAGAAGACACAGCCAAGCACAGACTACCAAAGAACTAACTTGAGTTGAACGCTTCAGTAACAAAAGCTAGTATCTTTCTAAAAACAGCATTATGAGGAAACAGAATCCATACACTCATTTAAGATGAAATGAGTCACTGGGTTCTTGCGTGTCAAAGAAATTTTCATTTATTTTAGAAAACTTCATGTTCATCACGAGCAGATACCAACCAAATTCCCTATTCAAATACATATAGGCTTAAAACCCTAAATTCAGTTGGACAGAAATACCATTGAGAAAAGATTACAGATACCACTAAGTCTTACAGGTACAACATGATAACTGCCACAGATATCAGTCCTTCATTCGGAGGATTCGGATTTTCTTCTTGCCTTATTAGGTACTAAGTTAAAACTTTACTCACCTATCCAAACCTCTTTGAATCTTGCCTTTTTACTGGTTTTTACTTTTCGTACTGAACAGAAAAACTTCTGCCATTTTTATTCACACAAAACACTGCCATAAATAACTTTTCCTAATATTTTTTCTGTTACAAAGCCTCTATTATTATGAAACTGCAGCGTGCCGCTCCACAAGGCATGCAAATGCCTAGTTTACTCTAAGTTCTTATTTGCAGCAAAAGTTGATTCTTCTATATATTTAGAGACTAAGTGTCACTTTCCTACTTACACGGCAAAAAAATGCAAACTACTCTATCCTAAATGTGAATGAGAAGTCATCTCCAACTGCCTCAGCAAGAAACTACTCATCTTTCTGTACAGCCTCTTTCCCTACTTATCTTTTCTTTCACCCGCATGTTTTTCATGGGAAGAATTCTAAAGCAGTAATGAAGGGGGACATTCATCTTCCATCAACTAATTCTTTACCCTTCTGTTTCATGCTGCAGCTCAGACACACTGCTGCTATTTTTCTTTTTACAATCTCAATAACATTTGAAGAGGACCTGAGATGGAAGTAATTTAATAAAACACATTATAGAATTCAATGGCAGAGCCAGGAGCAATTAGAATAATCTAATATTTTTCATTACAAGACTGTTCTCGGTTACTTATAGTTTTGCCAATCTTTAATTTTTGGGCTTAGATTTTCTATATCAGGTATGTGATTCAGACAGAAAATATTTTTAGAAAGTTACAGCTGAGACAGTCCAAATACATACTTAACGAAAAATACATTTTACATTATCCATGCCAAAAAACCTAATCAAAACCCCAAAACCCAATCCAAAACAAAACCCAAACTGCTTCACTCAAATTTCTCCAAGATGTGGATAAGAAGATCAGGAAGACATCTGGGAGGCAAATTTGGCCAAGTCATAAACTTCTGGAAAACTGCCTAACTACTAACAAAACTTTGCACTCAGTATGTTGATAATGTAGTTTTTCCAAAAGGATAGTCACTGCTGGTACTCTGTTATTTTCACAGCATGTCTGATCTGATTGAAAGTTCATGGCTTCTCCGCAAAGTTAGGATAAATTTCAGGCCGATAGAACTTTTCTACTCAAGAGCAGCTATAATGTTAGGAAGCAGAAAAACAATTGGAGGACATTTTAAAATTTTGTATAAGAGACGCTGGACAGGAATCTATGCAATGGCACAGGGAAACAACACCTGAGAAGACTATACTGAGTTACTGTTAAAATAAAGTGGCCAAAGAAGAGAAAGGGGCTTAGAGTGTCTGAAATACTCCCACTCCTATATTCTTAAAGGGAATGCACAATTCTACTGTGTATGAATCAGAAGTGTATGTCACTGCATCTTGCTCTGAAAATCTACCGATAACACTTGGTACCCCCCTCCCTCCCTCTGGTACCGCTGGTGGGGCAGCTGGATGACAAAAATCCAAGTGTCTCTTAGTCAAGAGGCCTGTCTTAGGGACCTCAAAGGTCCACATCGACCAGTCACATGTCTGGCAGTACCTATACAAATGATATATTCCCTTCCCTTCCCTTAACTCCCAGTTACTTGCTCAGGGGTAAAAGAAGCGAAAGGGTAAACTGCTAAGAAACAAGCGTTGTGAATTTAAATGGTCACAGTGTCATTTAAGCTTTTCACACAGTGCAACCCACACTGCTGCACATACCTACTTGCAGCAGTCAGTCACACGCTCCTTTTCCCCACTGAATGTCCATTTAGCTCAGCATGCATGATCAACTGTGGTGGGAACAAATGAGCAAAGAACAACATCCTTATGGGCTCCTCCCACATAAGAGCTCAAAAAAAAAATTAACAAGGCAGAAAAACCACACATAGAGCATAGTGTGACAAATAGTAACATCATGGTTACTTTGGAAACTTTAGATCTAAAATCCAAGTGTTTCTGCAATGCTGAACAACTTATTTCATGTTTGTTCTTACAAAACCTACTTAGAACATCCAGATTGGGCACAATTCAGAGGCCTGAAGTTAAAAGCCCAAGCCCTAAACCCGTATCTTTCTATTATATTAGGATATTCAGTCATAATTCTATTCTAATTCTATTCCCACATCTTTCTTTTCACTGGAAACATTTTCTATCAAATCTTCTATCCATTCTTTTTAAAGACCCAATGAAAAATTACTGCATACAAAGATCACTCAATTTTTTCTGGAAAAATAAGACCAGACCTGGTGCCAAATCCAGCTTATTTAATAGTTTCATTGGAAAGTGTATATTAGATAAACACTGTAGTTGGGGCCCAGAGAAGTAGTGGAGAAAGTCAAAACATGATAGGACATGACCCTGTGGAATCTGATCTACATTAGCCCTGTGTGGAGCAGGGGTGGTGGTGGGGGGTGTGCCTGGACTGCCATGGGTCCCTGCCAACCCAAATGACCCTAAGATCCTAAGAAAGCTCCTTCCAAGGCAGGAGAAAAAGCAAAAAGATGAAAAAAATTGCTTCTTTTTCTATGCTTATTTTTTGGAAGACACTTAGAAGACCCAATTATGCATTATAACTGTCACACATTTTACAGTATTATTGGTTATCTAGCAGCAATTTGCTCTTTAGATTTGCAAAGTTTCTCTGAAGATCCTGTTGCAATATTTTATAGAAGGAGAATGGGATGGAAGATGATAGACATTCCCATTGGCTTCATGCTATTTCTCTTCTTAAGACACTTTCATCTTTCCCACTAGGTATGAAAAAAAAAAACCATTTAGGTCCAAAAGTTACTATTAAAACACCAATTTATTTGCAACTGACAAATTCCTTCCAAATTACAAAGAATGATGGTTTGTTCCTATGGAAATTCCAGTGACCCAGGAAGGAATCTCAAGCATGCCTCACCTCTCTGGTTCTTTCCATTTCCTCTGTGACTTCTGATGTGCTATCTTATACAACTATTATTTCCATTCCAAACAAGGAAAATATTAGCTTTTATGGGTTCTACAAACAGAAGTGAAATGTGTCAGATCACTGGTGATCTAACAGTGACTTCATTGCTGTTATCACCGCCCAGTGATAATATACATGTATAACACAATGAAAGTTACTATTTAATCCTGTGCTATGTGACTAGGATTTAAGGTGAAGTTTCTAGCTGGAGAAGCCTTTTCTATGTTCAGGAACTTGCAAACCATCAAACTATGTTCAATGACATACTAAAAATTAAAAGTTTAGCAACATTTCACAGTAAAATTAATTTAATATCCAAGAAACAGTATAGATTTACATAAAAACTCTTCTTCCATGTTTATCAAAACTGATTGACAGTGTAAAAAAAAATCACAAGATCTATGCTCCACTAATCGACACCAATCCAAATCACACATATAAAATGTGTCAAATTCTGTGTATGCATTCTAAAATGCAGCAGAAGAAAGCACTATGCTGTCAAAGCAAACTATCATTAAATGTGCAGTATGTATGAGGAATTGTACTGTTGGTTAAAAATAAGGGTCTCCAAAAATGCTGAAAATGTCAGCCTAAGGGTCTCCAAAAATGCTGAAAGTGTCAACCTTTTTTTAGGCCCAGTGTCTATTCAGCAGATAACTGAAGCCAAGACCAACCTCAAAATGCTACAAAAGACCCAAAGATACCCAAATGATCTTCATCAACAAAAACTAGCTCAGCTACTAAATGAAAAAGGAAAGCATGTAAGAGCCAGAATAGTTAAAAAAACAAACAAAAATAAATAAATAAATAAAAAAAACCAACAAAAACCCCCACAACAAGAAAACAAAGGAAAAAACAAATCTTGGAAGCACAATATTTTACATCCAACTAAAAATACACAACCATGAAATGATCTATTTACACTGCCAGATCTATATACATTTTCAAGTTTAGGTTTTGGGGCATTTTTTAAATTTGGAGGAAACACAAAACATCTAGCAATTCACGAACACACTGTGCTTAATACATCAATCAACCAATCAATCAGGCAATCCCCTGCCTGCTTGATTACAAGAGGCATTAATAATATTAGCATATCAGGAATAGAAGCCTGAAAATAGTTTTCATCTTTACCCTTGCTCTTAAAATGGGAATTCAAATGCCTCAAATTTTTGGCAAAAAGTCCCATTACTGACTAAACAATGACACAATACCTTCTCTCCTCTACCCCCTTCATACAAGCTGATTAACAGTGCTGTGATGCCACCCTCAACAAATATTCTTCCACAGATCTAAAACAAGAAATTAAAACATGTTTCTTGTTTTCCCACCTTGCCTTTAAGGTATTTTAATCAGTGAAAAGTTAGCACTTTCTAGACTTTTGTTAATGTGAAGAAAAAGGTTCTCTGACTAAAAAAACCTCAGGTGACTTGCTTCCAAATCAGATTTCTAGTGTCCCCTCTCAAGACACCTATTTACATGAAATCTCTTATAGTTTCTCTGCCTGTATAAAATGCAGATGCCACTGCACATCAGGCCTGTGTTTGCCTCTTTGCACAGACAGTCCAAAACAGTTTTCCTGATCTGTTTCAACTTGAAATGTTGTCAATATATGGATTGTCTTGCTTTCTAATTCAGTGAAAAATCTAGTTTTCCATTAGTCTCTGCCTTTCTAATTTTCGATACAGCTTTACTAAATGTAATTATTAAAGGCAGATTCAAGAAAGCAATTACTGAGCTACTGGTTTGTATCTCTGAAGTCTTAATAAGGAACAAGAAGTTGAAGTGACAGAAACACTGCAAAATCTGTAAATTAAAAAAAAAAAAAAAAAAAGCCAAACCAAAACACACCAGGTTATGTGCTTACTTTATTATGTACAATACAACAGAGAGAAAAAGAACAGTATGGAAAATCACTATATGTTTGGGGCAACCACACAACCATCTGTTACCACAAATGAGTTTTAATCTTTTTTATCACTGGGCCATGCATTATAATCACAAGTATTTCAAAACTACATCAGAAATAGCTCTAGAAAGAATATTATAAATATAGACCTGGAATGGGACTGCAAACCATGGAAAGTGGCATTTCATACCCTCTTTTTGGGAGGGTTTTCCAGGTGTTCTGGAGGTTACAGTATTTGGAGGTGTTGTACTGGGCTATGAGATATCTAATCTCACTTGCCAGTATAAGGAATTAAGGGGAAAAAAAAAAATTAAAAAAAAAGCAGACAATTACATTAGCTTGGTCAAAACCTATAAAGTATCCTAAAGCACAGGCAGGTGCTAAATTGAAGCAGAGCCTTGGAGCCCTCCTGCTAGTTTCTAAAGAATTTGAATAATCCTCAAGATTTGAGTCCAGACATAAAAGACTGCATATAGAATATCTTCCTGCTGTGTAATGACCCCCTCCAATCCACAAGTCAATCACCTCACTTTCTACCTCTGAAAAAGTGGACAATATCCTGGTCACAGTGAATCTAGTTACCAAAGTCCTGCTTAACAGCTCCACTGTGACATCACTCTTTTTGTTACCATTGCTGTATACATATTAATATTGTTTGGCTGGTTTTGTATCAAAAAAGTGATGTTTTGCAAGACCACAATACTGGTTCTGAGTGACTTCATGAGGTAAATTAGAAATAAACTCAAAATAATTTTTTTATTTAAAATAAACATCAGCCTACACAGAGCTGTCCAGCAGCCTCTCTTTCACAACAATAGCTTATAATATACAGTAAATTAACTGAAATATGCTAGCAGAATAACAATTGATGACCTGGCATCACATACTTCGCATTCCATTGTGCTCCTTACAGATTTATAATGGCAGATGAGAACCTGGTCATTCCCTGTATACATCACAAAGCACCAAAAAATTGTCAATATAAAGAAAAGGTAGAGGTATGATCTAATGTCTGAGAGAACAGGGAATGCACGTAATTTAGAGTGGTTATGCTTGGCTATTCTTAACCAAGTTTCATGCCAGTCTGAAGAAACCTGTTCTAAGTGTTCCAGGTAAGGACAACTATTGTCTGAAAGCCCTGCAGAAAACCCCTTAGAGACAGAGGTGATGGAAACCAGATAGCCCAAAATGAGAACTTCAGAAGCCAATGGGAATCGTGACACCCACTCTGAATCCAGGCTTCTCAGCTGAGACATCCTGGTATATATCAAGAATATGGCCAGTGACTGTTGAAGACCCAATCTCCATTACATAAGCTCTGACCTCATGGTACATACCCAAAATCTGACACAGCAGAAGCACAGACTTTCTTCATACAAATTACACTTCAGTGTAGTGGATAAGAACACTAAAGCATTATTATGACAGCAAAGATATTGAAGAATCACAAAAGGGTTTGGGTTGGAAAGCAGCATAAAGATTACGTAGTTCTAATGCCTCTACCACAGGCAGGGACACCTTCCACTAGCCCAGGATGCTCAGGGCCCTATTCAACCTGGCCTTGAACACTTCCAGGGACAAGGCATTCATAGCTTCTCTCAACAACCTGTTCCAGTACCTTACCATCACCACAATAAAAAAATTCTTTCTTATGTCTAATTTAAATCTTCTCTTTTTCAGCTTAATTCCATTGCCCCTTGTTTTACCCTACACAACCTTGTTAAAAGTCCCTCTTCAGCTTTCTTGTAGACTCCCCTTAGGTACTGAAATGTCACCAGAACGCCACTACAGAATCTTTTCTTCTCTAGGATGAACAATCTCTGATTCTCTCAGCGATTCCTCACAGAAGTGGTGCTCCATCCCTCTGATCATTTCCTGTCATTTCCCTGGACTTACTCCAACACGCTGGTGTCCTTCCAGTGCTGGGGACCCCAGAGCTGGGTGCAGCACTGCAGGTGGAGTCTCACTGGAGTGGAGCAGAGGTGCAGACTGTGAGCCCCATTATATTCCTGCATGCATAGGCACACCATCATACAGAGATAGTACTCCCACTTTCTCAGCAGTTTTGCTAGTGGCCAGGAGAGCAAGGTAGAGTGCAAGCTGGTATCAGTGACATTGCTGTTACAAGTAGGCCAGAGTTCAGATCACTCTGTTAACACATCAGCAGGTATTACTTTAAGTTACAAAACCCATAATTTTTTAGAAACAGATTTTACTTACATATTTAGTTTCTCTTCAAAATCATGACTTCCATATTGTGCTTCTTACATAGCATACGTAAGAAATACAGTAAATATAGTAAAGACATATATATATATATATGTCATGCTTAGGAAGGATTAAATCAACTCTCAAGATGAAAGGCCAAATATCATGCACATGTTCAAAAAGCTTAAATGTTTCTCTAACCTCAATCATCTGTTACAGAAACTTCCTCTCAACACAGAAAACTGTGTTCTGGAATTCATATAATAAATTTCTTATGGTAAAATAGGAGCAAGTGCGTCCCACAATGCAAGACCCACAATACAGCAACTATAAACAAAAACTGAAGAGTGCTAAACCCTTTCTTCTTCATCTTAATTCTTGGCAGTTGATCTTCATTTGAACTATGAAGTGTATCAAAAAAACTTCAAACTAGAAAAAACCATGCACATTTCAGCTACAATTCCCCACTATGGACTACAACTGTTTTCATAGTTAGTCCTCTACTGCCATTTTTGAAAGTATTTTTAAGCTTCTTCACAACTGAAAAACAACACAAGCAACCAAAATACCTTCAGTTGTTTGATTTTGTAGTGAAATATTGAAGCAAGTTCTCTAATGCTTTGAAAGAGTGTCTTAGCATAAATAGGTATTTTACTCATTGTATGCTGCCTCGGAGAACATTTCTAATATTCACTTGTTCTTCCTTCATTTTAGCATCAAGTAAGACCCAAGATTTAGTGCCAAAAGGCAAGAATAAAAATAAAGGTAATTTGTAAGTGGGTCATTCTGTTCAGTGTTGTCCTGCAATATAAAAATCCTTTTTACTCTCTTTGGTCTTTTTGAATGATTTGACCAGTACAAGCCAGAATCATTTTGTTGCACGCTTATGGAAAATGAAAAATCTTGTCTGTGGCAATATCAAATCATTTATACACAGCAGACATCAGCTGTCAGTTCTGTCTATCCCAGCAGTACACCCCCTCCCACACTTCTCTCTTTAGTCTAGGTGAGCTGTCAAGTTTCTAGTTTCTGATGTGTATTTACATCATTCAATGACATCTGACAGTAGTGAAAGGCCACAGAAAACTGCTTATTGATCAGAGCAAAACTAGTTGACGGAACAGATGAGGTTGTATCACAGAAATGCAGCCACACTCAGGTGATGACATTTTGCTCCCTTGTATACAAGTGCTTAATGGAATACAACTTCATTATATCATGCCACTAGTGTTTAAAGAATTGCACAGTTCTCATGAGTGTTTTGTCTATGTGGTGATGAGGACAATCTATTTGTACTGGCACCAATATATTACTAACCTGTTTTGCTCACGAACACTTGCGAACTACCAGCCAATGTGTCCTGATGAATATAATAAGAGACACTGAAGACTCAATCTTGCCAAAATCTAATTGAGCTGACCTTTTAAAAAAAGATGGAATTACCATTTAGGGAGCCAGATTTACTTGAGGTTTAGTTCTGCAGAATACTGTGCTGCTTAGTAAAGACATTTCAAATGACCATTTTTATGCTTGGGACCGTTACAGTTTCCCAGTGGAAGTGATAACTCATTATTAGTATTTCAGAGGTTATTATATCAACTTGTATGAGAGTCTTTCAAACTGTATTGATTTAAATGCTGAGGCATACATGAGCAGAGGCTCTCCATACAAAATGTCCTGCAGCTAAAATATTAATTTTCTTATTTTCATTACTTTCTTCTTTTGTTATCTTGAACAGAAAACTCATTTTCCACAGAGTAACCTGTCAGGGTGTAATTACATTATGAAACTATTTCTTACAGAATCTATGTTGGCATTAGCAGTCTAACCAGAAAACTCAGGACAATGTTAGCACTAAGCAAACTGCATTGATTCAAAAAAGCCAGCCACAAGCAGTACCTGAAGGGCTTGAAATCACAAAACTTCTAGGAGTACAGCACAGACATCAGAAGAACTTGCTTTCCATTTCATACCTTACAGAAGGCAGCAGCAGCAGGTTTTCATTTCCAAGAAAAAATCCAGAAGGAGAAAAGATGCTGATAGTCCAAAAGTTGCTCTATACAGTAGGTAAGTGATGCTCAACCATTCTAAGTTAATTCTTGCATTCAGGCTAACTGCTTATAAACGAATACAGTCTTCTGATTCAAAACAAAATTATTCACCACCTCAAAACCAGAAATTTCTTTCCATTTCAAGGAGAAAGAGATAAAAGGCTAAGTTCTCAGAGAAGGAATTCCCAATACCATTCCAACTTAGGCAAGCAGCACGAAACCAGAGGTTGACTAAATCCAAATCTCACACAACTAGAGAAATCAAGCTTTAAAAATAACAGAGAAATGCATGTGAATGATGTCTTAAACAAGCAGAATACATTTTCTGCTATTTCACAGCAGAAGCAATATGGACTAATCTGTACAAACTCATTGACCACAATGGAAAAACGTGAAAGCAGTCTTGCTAATTTTCAGTCCAGTTGTTATCACAAAATCTTCTTTCAGACAAAAACAATAATGATTAGATGTTTCTTGTTCTTTTCTTGGTGTTCTTGTCATGCAGTTTCTGCAAAAAAACTGGAAGAATCTTGCTTTCAGACTCAAAAAACTAGTGGTGAACTGAGATTTTCAGAGGTCATCTGACTAAACTGAGTCAAACTACAGGTACAGAGCAATTACTTTTCAAACTCTAATAAAACTTTATAATTCCCACTTAAAAGAGGGGAAAAATAAGGTAACACAATAGTTACATGATCAAATTTATTTTATTAATTCTGCAATACAATTTACTCCATTTTGGGGGGTTTTTTGTTTGTTTTTTTCTTCTCAGAAGCAGATGAAATATCTCACTGAACCTTAAGAATTTCAAAGTGTTGAAATTATTTGATAATTATTTGTGATGGAAAATTTCGGCTCAGAAGCCAATATTTACAATTATTCACAAAGATGAAACCAAGAACTCCTTCACAGTAAACGGCTTTCAAATACATCTTCAACATTTTTCACAGCTGCCTCAGTCTGCATCTAAAAGAAACTGTGTCATCTCAGATGGTTAGCTGTCAGCATTTGTTTGCACATACACAAAACCATGCATATTTAATATGTACAGATCTAAGGGGAAAATGGAAGATAAAGAAACAGTCATTTATTCAATGCATATGATGCCAAATGCCTAAAAAGCAAACTGTCTGTCTTCTTGAAGTTAGTGGGAAGGAAAGAGGAAGTACCCAAGACAATGGAAAAGAATAGATAGGATGCTATTTTAGGTATATTTGTGAAACTTATTTTAGCCCTGAGGTTTTTTTAAACAAAGAAAACAAAGTATTCTGTATTCTTCTAAAACCTTTTACTGTGTAAGTTTTTACTCATAAGAACTCAAAATTATTGAGAAGAATAGAAAAGTATCTTTAGACAAGAAGTTGAAGACAAATTACATTTTGTTCTTTCCAAGCCTGGTCTTTGTACTCTGTGCTTATACAGAAAACAGGAAATTCTCTTCATCTCAGTTGTCTGATATGCATAAATATCTGGGCTGAAAGCCTTGACACTGATACTGATGACATCAGCAATTCCTAACCAATTATGAAAAACAAAAAATCCCTATGTCAGCCTACTTTTAATCTAACCCTGGATCTAAAACTTTGTTTTATTTGAAATGTAAAGTATCTGTCTGAAGCACAAGAAACATCTCTTTTAATTCAATGAAGTCACCCTGAAAATTAAGAAAACACTGTTCAGTATTAATAATTCCCAAATAATACCTTGGAGTCAGTTCTCTCAGGAAAAACATGAAGCCATACATTTCCACCCTATTAGAACCAGAGCAAAGAGAAATGGAAATAAAGACTGATGACATAAGAATGTATAAAAGATGTGCAGAATTTGAAAGTGAATTATGATGAACACACTTCACTCTCTCAGTATTTAAATAATATGAAACAGCTTCACATCTAATAATGTTATTACTTAATTTCTTTTTTATTCAGCTTTTATTTTTCTACGGCAGATCCTACCTGTATCATGCAATAGTACAAATGGCTTGCTTATATTAAGGGCAGTATTTTAATGTTCCATGATTTCGTGACATAAAAACATATATCACAGGCATTTTTCTGTTTTAGATGGAACAGAAGACCTTTTCTTCCCTGTGAATAATTCACAGAAAGCCACATCACTTCAAAAGAACAGAAACTGACTCTTTATGACAGGGATATATGAACTAGGTAAATGCCCAAGCCATTGCTCAGAGCATGCCTGTAGCAGTATCAACACTTCTTCCTGGACAGGCACACTTAGCTGAAGCAATGACTTTTCTGTTTTCTTAGTTAAACTCAGTGGAGTTAAAGTCAAAGTCAAAAGAAAAAAACTAATACTTGGATTCATTATGCATTAGAGGCATCTTTCTTTATTAGCGAATAAGTATAGATTGTAGTGCCATAGACTGGTGTTTTATAAAAGGTTCACAACACACCAAGAACACAACATTTCTAAAAGAAATCCTGAAAGCCTAAGGAAAACAAATGCATGTAGTCACAAACATGACAATATTTACTATTTTGCAGTAATTTACAGTTTTCTCTGTAATTTTGAATTCCAAAGCATGAAACACTCCAAGCTGCATCAACCATATCATTACATCTTTCCACTGGAAAACATCACTTAGGAGGGCTCTTTTAAGCAAGGATTCATCTTTGCACTGAAGGCACACCACTCAAAAGGAATCCACATTGAGAATCTATGACAACTTCAGCAGTGTCTCTTTTTGATGCTTTGTTCAGGATCCGTCTTCTCACTCTGCTCCTTGACAAAATTATCAATTTTGTTCTGTACAAAGCTCAGTGTACAAGAAGAACTTCCAAAACCATTTATGACATTTACTACTGTATGATGTAATACATCTTTTCACCATCTTTAGGTGGCTTGATTGACCAATTCCCAGTTACATTACTGCTTGGGCCTTTGAAATATTTTTCCTTTAAAAAACTTTGGTACTATTTTTTTTTAAAGTTAAGTTTCAAGCTTTTTATGTTAAATATAAGTATACTTGAAATGAGATTGAATTTAAAAAAGATTAATTGATACATGTGCAATTTAAGAAAAGCCTAAGTAAAATCAAAATTTATAATGTACCTACAGAAAAGCAATACATAGACAAAAAAAGGATCACATGTTTAAGAGAAACCATAAAAATACTGTTTCAGTAAATAAAGTGATAAAATACTTTTATCTTCTCAGATCTTATAACCTGCTCCCTTTATCTGGTCTGAACATACAAATCTGGTGATTTTTTCAATTTTTTAATATATTTTGAAGAGAGTCCAACTTTTCTCTACAGATGAGGAATCAAAGGAACGGTTTGGCTGGTTCTTTTCTGTTATATCATTCACCAGATTCCTGTGTGAAAATATAGTTCAATATGTTGATATTTTTCATATTCCTAATTCATATTAATTATGAATTAATATGAACTCTCCTTATTTCATTAAACTTATTTTATTCTGACTCCAAATATATAGCTTTTTTCAAGAAAAAGGTGCAGAAATTAATACAAGTAATCTCTGATACAACCAATTGTTGTAACTTAATACTTCTTTAAAAAAAAGAAAACAAATACAAAAAACCCACAAAACCCTATAATCTCCCAATTATCACTACTCATCTATCATTAACCACTAGATTAAATAATCTATGGGTTATGTTAAGTAATCTGCTGTGGTAAGTATTAGCATTACCTAACTGAAGCTAATAATCTCTGTGCTATCATGTTAGCAACAATACTGTAAAGCTACTGCAGGATTTTGCAACATGCAGCAGTCAAAGATGTGGAAATACTCCCATGTCCACTCATTTAAAGTTATGATAAACATAATAAAACATAATAAAGTATTTGAAATTAATTTGAAATTAATTTTGGTGGGGATCTGGAGTTAGACAAGCAGCCATGTTATGGTACACTGGGCCAAAAGGATCATGCTTGATCCCCACTACCTCTGAATACTCAGCAGAAGAGAGACATTAAATTCCTGGGGTGGGGCCAACAGAGGGCTTCGAAGGTTTTTACGGGACTGGAGAATCTCTTACGAGGAAGGCTGAGGGAGCTGAGACTGTTTGGCATTGATAAGAGACAGATAAGAAGGGACCTCATCAATGTCTATGAGTATCTGAAGGAAGGGTGCCAAGAGGATGGATCCGGGCTCTGCTCAGTGATGCCAAGCACCAGAATGAGGTAATGGGCAGAAATTAATGCACTGGAAGTTCCACCTGAACATGTGGAAGAACTTCACTATGAGAGTCACTGAACCCTGGAAAAATTGCCCTGAGAGGTTTTGGAGTCTCCCTTACTGCAGGATATTCAAAAGCTATCTGGACACAACTCTGAATAATGTACTCTATGGGATCCTACTTGAACAGGGATATTGGCCAAAGCGACCTCAGTGGTCCCTTCCCATCTTGAACATTCTCTGTTTCTGTGAAAAGGAGAGCAAACTTCTCTCTCAAAGCTCAGTTTCGGAGAAATAAGGGCTACATATAAAGTCATTAAAATATATTAGGCTTAGATGACCAGAACAGTATACCTGGAGGCAGAGAGAATAAAGAAAAGCTATGATTTATTTAAGCCATAATGAATTCACTGGAAATGCAGAAAAAAAATTATTTCAAGAAGGAAAAACAAGCAATTTCACTAATAAAAAACCACTAAAGTTGAATAAAATTTGTGAATTCAAGTAACATTTGCTGGAAAGATCCTAATAGTTTTTATGTTACAGGATTACAAGATTTGTTATTCCATTCCAATTAAAAATAGAGCATCGTAATTTGAAGACATTTCTCTGCTTTTAAGATACCAATTTTTGGACTATTTAAAGAATAGAAGAAATTAATGAAAAGAAGAAACTATACTCCTTACTATAACAAAAAATTCCCAACATAAAAATAGAATTTCAACCACTGAAAAAATGGAGAAACATACTTGAGCTGATCGTTTGTTTTCTTGTCAAAGTGCAATGTATGCAAAAATGATCAGCATGAGTTTTCAGATACCCCTATCAATCAAATTAAGCAAATCTCATCAGGCACAGAAAAACAATCAAATGCTGCTCATTACTACCTCGCTATTACTTTTTCTGCTCCCATCTGCTTTTGTGCCAGTATTACCGAAATTAATCACTTTATCTTTACAGGCAGCCTCTGAAGCAAAGATCATGAATATTACAAATATATTCTTACTCTTTATCTCAATTTCACCTGACTCCACATGATTATCCATGCTTTTCTGAAGCAAACTACCAGACGACTGTGACTTGCCTGGGTCAGAAACTGAACTCTCAGGTCCTGGATTTCAGCTAAACCACCAGACTGGAGTGATTTTTGCTGGGCTTTTCCCACAGATCACTCACATTGAAGATTCTCCATGGCTACCAACACTTTTGAAATAAGACCTGAGCTCGCACACAACTGTAGCACAGAAAAGCACAAGTACATAAACTACTGCAATAAGTGTGGAAGAGGAGGTCATGGAAAGGATAGGAATATAAATAGCATAGCTAGTTCCATTAAAATGTGAAACACATCCCTCACTAAAAAATCTTAGTAAAGAAAGTATTACAAAGTACAAATCTCAGTCTTTAACTTAAAACTGGATAAATGCCCCATTTAAGAAAGGATTACGTCCTTTCACAAGCACTAAGATGCTTTCAGCTTTCTTCAATCTTACATGGAAAACATTTTAAATCCTAAGATATAGATTTTAGAAGACAGCAGGGGAAAAAGATATATTTCACAACACTGCCACTACAGAAAAACTGGAAACAGATGGATCTGATATATTGGTTTGAAGTGACCACATTGATCATCAACTAGCTGCACAATTAACTGCCTGACTTAGAAGACCAGGATATCTTGACCCATCTATTTCATTTAGCAGACACACATATGCTTCTACTAGAGTTTAAAAAACGTCCTTAAAGTTTGACTTTCACAGAAATGGAAGAATACATTATTGAAGCATTTATGTGGCACATGGACCTGCCTCGCCAGATTTTCCGGCCTCTTTTATTGAGTTGGGGTATGGAAATACAGTAACCCCAACAAGAACCCTTTTCTCTTCAGCACACCCTCTTTCAACAAACTGTGAAGTCTCTCTCAAAGACTCTTCTGAAACTGTATCATTAGATATCCAGTCTGTGACATAGTCATGCTTCATAGTTAGCTTATAAATGTTAACTAACAGACATGCTTTGAACAGATACTCCCAACTCAAAGAAAAAACAGTAATTTAATAAACGGTGAGTAGAATTCTTCTCTAGGATTTCTTCAATTGTGTTAGCATATGCAATTAAAAAGAGTAATTAAAATTACCAACAAATTCCCTAAATTCAAGGCCTAGAGTGACCCCTACTGGTCTGTTAGGGACCCCAGCAAAAAGATAAAACTGACAAGAGCCATCACTCCAAGGACTGAACCTGAGCTAACGTACATGGACGACCCTCAGGCTGAGCATGCAGACCTTATCCAAGCTACAGAATGACTAATACAGTAACTTAGCAGAGGCACAAACCCTCCAGTGCTTGCTATGGCCTTTTAAACCTTAGTTCTTCTTGTTATTATAAACACCAAAAATTATTAAGTAAATGGCTTGAAAAGAACACTAAGTATCAATACCTGAAAACCATATCATTATGAAGAATTTTAATTAAAGGAAAAAAAACAACTTAAAAACCACCTAGTAGAAACCAACTTTAGTGTAGTAGATGTTTCTAAATGAGAAAAATGTATACTTTCTGTATATTCACAATTGAACATGAATGGGAATTACAAGCCCCCATGATTCATATTTTGCTTGTTACTCTTTTTATTTTATACATAAAAAGCAAGTCACAAGAGCATTTAATTATTTATCTCAATACTGCCTGCTTTAATGCCCAACTAATAAGTGAGGTAATCAACAGTGCTCCATAACACAAACAATTTATCACCTAATACATTATTTTATTATTTTAATACTGTAGAAGAATCTATGTAAGATCTTAGCACTAATATGAGTACATTAGCAGGAAAGTAAAAGAAGGGCATGGCTGTTCATTTGAAGTGCTGAATGTTCTCTTGTATTTATAAATATATAAATTAAACACACATACACATACTTGGATCAGAACCTAGCTAGAATCAAGAACAAGGAAACAGCAAAATTAAGCTAAGCATCTTCATCTAGGACTAATCCCAACAACCTAGCAAGACAAAACAGTGCTGATTCCTTCTTCTGAGGAAAACCTTTGCTTAGAAAGCTTAAGCAAGTCTCTGCTTCAAAATTTCTGCTAATTAAAAAGGAATATTCTGTAATGACTGCAAGTTTCCATTGCATCTAAACTAAGTCAGTCCAATGTTGCTCCGTATGTGCTCATACTGGGAGCTTACAAAAAAGGCTGCTCAGGAGTAGCTGAGATAGCCTCCAGGTCCAGAGGGAAAAACCGGACATCCAGCTGTTTCAGTGGCCACCAGCAGGCTGACTCTGGACCCTGGCTCTTACCTCTGACCACTAGTCAAGCTGTTGAAACAAATAAGTATAGCCACAAGTTATTTTTAAAATGCATTCAACCAGTTCTAAATTAGTACACCAAATCCCTAGAGCCTTCAACAGGAGCTCAGCATTTAAGAGAGATTTTATTTTTGGGAGCCATATTTAAATATTTACAATGTTACACAAAGGAGAATAAAAAGAATAAAAAAGGAACCAACAGTGACATGCTATAAAACATTTAAGAAGCCTGTAACTCAGCTGTTTTTTCACCAAACTATACAGTGAACTTTTCTATTGTTTTCACTGAAATACTGAGTACTACAGCATTCACTGTAAAGTATAAATTTAGACATTATTCTGTCAAAAGAAATACAACAAAACCATTGAGATTGAAAGACAAGAACTCCAAAGTCACAGAATTCAAGAAATAATCCTGTCCATTTAATCAATCCCATTGGGCTTACCTCAAGTGATAATTAAAAACTTATTCCTCATGATCTTTGCATTATTCATCGAGCAAGTGTTCTACCATTGTTGCAGTTGGTCTTGCTCATGTTTGATCCCAGGCCTTGCAAGTGCCCTCTAAACACAAAACTGAGCCAAGCTGAGCAGTGCAGTTCATTTGCTGAAGAGAAGGGATGTCATTCAGAGGGACTTTGATAGGCCTGACAAGTGAGCCCACATGAACATCACGAAATTCAACATGGCCAAGAGCAAACATGGGTTTGGTTAACCCTCAGTATCAACACAGACTGGAGAATGAATGGGTTGAGAGCAGACTGGCAGAAAAGGATTTGGGCTACTGGTGAATGAAAAGTTGGGCACGACCCAGCGGTGTGCACTCATAGCCCAGAAAGCCAGCTGCATTGGCATCAAAAGCAGCATGGTCAGCAGGCAGGAGGAGGAGATTCTCCCTCTCTGCTCTGGCAAGATTCCACCCAAAGTGCTTGGATCCTCAGTGACATGAAAGACATGAACCTGTTGGAGCAAGTCCAGAGAACGGACACAGAACTGACCAGAGAGCTGAAACATCCCTGTTGTGAAGAGTTGTAAAGGAAAACAGATTGTTCAGCCCAAGACAAGAAGGCTCCAGGGAGATTGTTTCGTGGCCTTTCAATATGTAATGGGGGCTCACAAGGAAGATGGAGACAGGCTAATTTTTACTGAGGTTTGTAGTGACAGGACAAGCGGCAGCATTAAGTCATAATTTAAGAGTGTAGATTTAGATTGGAAACAAGGAAGAATTTTTTATGATGAGGGTCATGAGACACTGGAACAGGTTGCTGTGAGCCAATGAAAGGTGTCCCTGTCCATGGTAAAGAGTCGGACCAGATGATTTTTAAATCAAATTCTTCCAGTCCAAACAATTTCATAATTCTGTGCAAGAACACATTTTACATTTCCAAGGTGTCTATACCAGAAAAGGGCCCCAAGTCTATTGGGAACCTCAACTCCCTCTCCTTGGTAGTAGAAAGTAGTGCAATGCCAAAGCTATTGCCAAGCCAGCTTCAGTACCAAACATACTACTACGACAGAAGGCTAACTGATTGAACTACAACTTTCATCTGTTTTAGTTTCAAAACCCTGATCCTTGTACAGAAGTGCAAAACTATGGTTTGACTGCATGGGTACAAAACCAAATTTGGCTGACTTGGGGATTTCCCTCCTCAGCTCCTTTTCTGAGTATGCTTTCATGGCACCTTGTTTCACTGCTCTCCACCCAGCAGTTGAGTAGTCCATGCATGCACAGAGCTCTCAGGTAAAAACACCCAGAAGGAGGTTAGTCGGTAAACAAGTGAAATCTTGCGTCTCCAGTGCTTGCAGGATCCAGTGCTGGGGCCTCTGAAAGGCTGACAGACAATATATGCCAGCCATAAGATAGCTTACCTGGCTACAAACTTGTGTTCTCTGGAGAATGATAAATTAGTTCTCAATGCTTTTCTGCAAGTCTGCTCACAAATTGCAAATCGAATAATGTTTTACTGTCTACAAACAAGAAATTAAAAATTTTTGTAATGTAGGAGGTAAAAATGGGTTTACAACTGGGAACCTAGTACATGTCAACTCATGTTGCCTACTTATATTGCCCAGCATAACCTCACCCTGTTACCTTGAGAAGTATAGAAACAGCCTATTTGAGCTATGAGAAGTAAAAAAAAAAAAAAAAAAAAAAATCATTGTAATCATATGCCTTGTCAATGACCACGATTCTTGCATACTATGGATATTTAAATCCCTTAGCATCAAACTCCCAGCTAATGACAAAGACAGCAGTGAAATATGAGAGGTTTCTATTTAGTGTTCAGGACTGTGGAACATCACCATACTGCTGTGCATCCAATATT
>JAODKT010002242.1:419118-457350 GCA_027576195.1 Cossypha heuglini
ACCACTAGACACTGATGTCCACTGGGACTCTGAGCCATTGACCACTGCCCTCTGGATGTAACCATCCAACAAATCCTTGTGCATCTGACAGTTGATCTGCAGAATCCAGATCTCTCCAGTTTAGGGAGACGGATGTTGGGGGACCATGTCAAAGGCCTTATGGAAGTCCAGATAAAATACTTCTGTAGCCCCTCCTCATGCACTGATGTAGCCACTCCATCAGAGAAGGCCACCAGGCTGGTCAGGCAGGACTCACCCTTGGTGAGCCATGCTGGCTGCCTCAAATCTCCCTGTCCTCCATGTGCCTTGGCAGAGCTTCTAGGAGGATCTGTCTCATGGTCTTCCCAGGAACAGAGGTGAGACTGACAGGCTGGTAGTTTGAAAGGTCCTCCTTTCTATGCTCTTTAAAGATGGGCACTCTCTTCTCACGTAAAATCCACCTGGGATTTTACACGACTTTTTGAATATCAAGGAGAGTGACTTGGCTGGCAAGTACATCAGTCAATTCCCTGAGGACTCTGGCACACATCTCGCCAGTATCCATAGACTTAAGTATGTTCAGGTGCTTCACGACCCTTATAATCTCTTACAACTTACTTCCCCATTCTCTGCCTTGCAGCCCATCCACTCGAAAACTGTGAGAAAAAGAGATTGCAAGTGAGGACTGAAACAAAAAAGTTAAGTAGCTCAGTCTTTTCTTGTCCTTTGTTACCAGTTTGCCAGTCATGTTCATTGGGACACATTCTCTGACCCTTAAACCAAACTCTTTTAAATGCTAATATTGTAAAGCTGGTGATGAAAACTAACTTAAAGTGAATTGCCTGTATGATTTCATAACTAGTACAGAGAAATGGTAAGCTTTCATTAACCTCAGTTTTGCCGGGAAGGAGGACTCCTTTGAATTTCTGTACTTATACAATACTCATGCAAATTATTTACATAATCATAAACTGGCAATTGCATTGGCATTAGCCTTTCTCATTAATTGTCCATAAACCCTTTAAAACACAAAGAACAGACACAACGTTATCAGAGCAGTTTTCAACGCCCACTCCTACAAGCATGCCCAACCCAGACACACTTCAGCTACAATTCCTCATACAGTTTCATGGTCAGCATAAAGTATGATCATGTTTCATATGGGATGTAGACTAGAATCCTCTCACCTAACTATAATGGCAAAATAATAATGCAGGAAAAACTACCAAAATCTACTGAACTACAGCAACTTTCAGATCCATCAGACTGACTCACTACCAGTAAATGATTTGAGTGGAAAAATGCAGTAACAATCCACAGTGTTGTAATAGAACATATTCACACTCACAACCATTTTCTTGGAAGACTCCTAGAATCACTTAGTTCCATTTTTGATTTCTTTGAAGCTTACACAGCTTAACACTTATGAAATTTAAAAAACCCAAATCCTCTAGACAGCATAAGTTGCAGAGAGTGTCACATTTAAAGAAACAGAAATTTAATAAAAGCAAATACTAAAATAAACATTACTATGAAAAATCCCATTTGTGTAATATGCACATCTTAGAAATCACTCTGTCATTTCAACTAACCTGCCCAATTAGGATGTGGTGGGATCAGTCTGTGCTATTGTAATTACACTCAATCACATTCAGGCGAAATGTTTTAAAGCCAAGTCCCCAAAATGACACAGGTATCTTGTAGGGAGTCACTTACATTTAAGTTCATCCAAGAGACAAAAATATTAATGCTGTCATAGCCCCACATTAATACAATGAAAGTGGTTTAACTTTTGCAAGGCTTGCAAACACTTGCTAGTAGTGAGGACCAAATAATATACAGCATTAAGCATAAGCAATATGAACTTGCCTCATGGAACTATGCCTACATGGATGAATCTTCCACAAGTTCTTCTAGGATTCAATTTTTTTTAAACTACTAAATGAAAATATTTAATAAAAGAAGTAAGCTTTGAATATCTACTTTCAGACAGATATCTTGGGTTTTGATCCATCTGTCCCCACTCAAGACCATGTGAATGTGTTACTATCCAACAGTTTTGTGGGATGAAAAAACTACTGGGAACAAAAAGGACCTCTAAAAATTGTGCAGACTAATCTGCTTGTTCAAGGAGGGTCAACTATACAGCTGACTCTCCAGGACAGTGTCCAGGCAGGTTTTGAGAATCTGCAAGGATGGAGACTTCACAGTCCTCTGGGCAACCTATGCCAGTGCTTGACCACCCTCATGATAACAAACCAGTTTTGTCTTACGTTTAAGGGGTGTTCTCTGTGTTCTGATGCTTGCCCACTGCCACCTCTCCCGTCACTGGGGACCAACACAGAGTTTGGCCTCCCCACTTTGTCCACTCAAATCATCAGTACACATTGCAGAGACGCCCCTGCTTCTTGTATTCTCCAAGATGAGTAGTGCCAGCTCTCTCAGCCTTTCCACACGCAAGAGATACTCCAGCCCCTTCACCGTGTCTGGCCCTGCACGGGACCTGGACCCCGCAGGGCCGAGTGGCGAGGGAGCAGCTGCCTCTCCTGCCTTGCTGGCCACCAGCCGCTCCCGCTGCCGCCCTCAGAACAGAGCTGTGGGAGGCAGCAGGTGGCCGGCGGGCCGGGACCATCCCTGCCGTGCCGAGAGTGGCAGAGCAGGGGCGGGCTGCGCTGGGCAGGGGACGGCTGGGCGTGGAGAGGCCGGGCTGGACAATGAGGTTGTACACCAGACCTGGGATGTACAGAACAGGGCTGGGATGGCTCTACAGGGCAGTGCTAGAGAGGGCAGGGCGGGGCAAGAGCAGGGCAGGAATGGACAGGGCTGGAGGGGCAAGGACGGGCTCCGCTGGTCCGGGGGAGGCCGGGCCGGGCAGGTCGGGGCTGGCCTGGGCAGCAAGGGCAGGACGGCCCCGGCACGCTGATGCCTGCCCGGCGCTTCAGCGCAGCCCTCGCTGGCCGCCGGCACATGGTTGACCCCGAGGCGCGGGCGTGCTCCGCCCCGGCGCACCTCACCGTGTATCCCCGCTCCAGCTCGCTCTCCTCGTATCGGAAGGACGGGATGAACACCTCCATGCCGGCTGCCCTCACCGCAGCGGCGCCGCCGCCATCTGCGCGCCCCTCACGTGACCCGCCGTCACGTGCCAGGGGCGGAGCGGGAGCCGTGCTCGGCCCCGCCCCCCGCGCGGCCGGCGTGAGGCGGGAGAAGCTTCCCCTGAAAAACGTGGTTTAAAACAAACGGTGCTCGACAGCGGCTTCTGGTTCAGCCGGAGCTGCACCACTACTGCGGAGCACACAAAAAACGGACGGGAAAAAACTAACTTTCAGAGAGATGAATTTGTCCAGTCCTAAATTCACACTGCAGTTCAAATCTGAATGACAGAATCGTTAGGTTGGAAGAAACGTCTGGAGATCATCCAGACCAACCCCATGCCAGGGCAGGGTCACCTGGAGCAGGTGACACAGGAACGGATCCGGGTGGTTTTGGAGAGAGGGAGAGAGGAAGACTCCAGGCCCCCCGAGCAGCCTGTTCCAGTGCTCCGCCACTCTCAGGGTGAAGTTCTCCCTCAGGCTGAGGTGGAATTTCCTGTGTTCTAGCTTATGGCCATTACTCCGCGCACTATCGCTAGGCACTACAGAAGAGAAATTGACACAATCTGTCTTTGAGATATTTATATGCGTTGGTGAGATCCTCTCAGTGTTCTCCAGACTAAACAGGCTGAGCTCCCAGATTCTCTCCCCATAAGAGAGTTGCTCCAGATCCCTCATCTTTTTGGCCTCCACCAGACTCTCCTCAGTAGTACCTTGTCTTTCTTGTAGACTAGAATTGAACACAACACTCCAGATGTGTTGTCACTTGCGCTCCCTCCACCTGCTGGCCACACTCTTCCCAAGGCACCCCAGGACACCACAGGCCCTCCTGGCCAAGGGCCCTGTCAGCTTATGGTCAACTTGTGATCCAAGAAGATCCCAGGTCCTTCTCCACAGAGCTGCTCTCCAGTAGGTCGGTCCCCAACCTGTGCTGGTACTTGGGGTTACTCCTCCACAGATGCAGGACCCTACATTTGCCCTCACTGCACCTCATACAATTTCTTACCACTCAACTCTGCAGCCTACCAAGCCCACTGAATGGCAGCACAGCCTTCTGCTATGACTAGGTCAGTCCACAAACGATTGCAGCACCTTTAGTAGTGTCTGCTGTGAAGAGACATGAAATCAAGAGGGTGGAAATAAAAAGCAGTGCTCAAGAAAGTTGCCTATGTGTGCTCCAAGAAGGTATCTCTTAACTTTGTTATATAGTAGAGAAAACCATACCATTTCAGAGAAGTGTAGATGATTTCTCACCACTGGAGAAATTAAATAAGACTCCAAAATAAGCAGCTGTTTTTGACTTAAAGAGTAATGGAGACAGAAACAGAAGTTGTAATACTAAGTGCATTTAGGAGGCTGGGCTGTTAGTACAGGCAAATGCTTTGACTTCACATAGATTTGCTTACTCGAAGCTTCAAACCATTTGGAAGCATTGCAAAATGTCAACAAACTGCCACTGTATTAGATGGTCATATCTTTAAACTCACCTTGTGAGTCTGGAGAGTCTCAGGCACTACCTGAGACAACCTCACACTGTCACTGATCTTTTAGAGTAGCTACCATGATAAATCCATGACCATAGAGGGTTTGATCTTTGTAAGTAGATTCAAGTATGAAAACATACCTCAAAAATGGGCAGAAAACAAATTTATCTGATGTCTATGGTTTATGCTGTCAGCTTTTTGAAATTTCTTTTGAAAACTAACTTGTTTCCTTCTAGATTAATAGCACTGGGGAGGAAGAGAGGAACATCACAAGCTGCTTTTCCCTACTTTTCTCTTTATTTTACTGAAAGGTAAATTTAATTATATTTTCCTCTAAACAAAGAACTGTGACCTTGAAAGACACAATACAAACTAGACATCATTTGATTTCTACCAAGAAGACTAAAGCAAACACTATTTTACTTTACTAAACTAAAGCGAAGTAACAAACCAGAAATTTTTTAAAATTACCTGAAATCAAAGCCAGATATTCCTCAAGCATGTTTCTGCACAACATTACTTCTGGGCCAGTGTCCCCAGCTGGTGACAACCAGCAGGACAGTCCCAGCACTGTTCTGTGGTAGTAATGACAAGAGCAGTGTTTCTGGCCCCTGTGTGCTCCCCCCTATGCCCTCTGACGGAAAGGTGCGTAGGAGAATTGCACTCCGCCATAAAGCACCATCTGATAAAGGTATTATAATAATCCCAAAGAAAGACTAGCCATATCATAATAGTCTTAGCACTCTAGTAAATGTAGACATACTAGGTAATACCATGCTATCATTACTGTTACTTTCTGGTTAGGAATCTAGTCTTTGGGCGTAGTTTCTGTTCTCCCCACAATAAAAAACAGAGGGATAAATCTTAGGACACCACTTTTGCCACATGCTGAGAAGTCAGTAGAAGAATTTTGTAGGAGCACTGTGGCTGTTTGCAACCTAATAACCAGTAATTTTGAAAAGCTACTTTTCTTTTTAATAGCATATAACTTATTAACAAACAAAAGTTTTAGACATTAATCTGGTTTCAAATTCAATAGAATATAATGGAACTTTTGACTGTGCATCAGCCAAGAGGAACAAGGAAGATTACATGGTGAGCTGAATTCAAATACATCAATATGTTTTGGAATGTTAAATACTTAATTTACACAATGTATCATCATTAGTTGGCTAATCTTTAAAGTTACATCTGAAGAAAAAAAAAAAGGATTTCTCCCCATGGCTGGCTGGCCAAGGATTGTCTTTCTGTCTAATACACTGAGGATCAAAAATTTAAGAAACAGTAGTTCATAGAATGCTATAAGTGTGTTCAAAACCATCCAGGTCTTGGAAAGCCAACTGCAGAGATGTTATAATGCTTCCCACAAAAAACAAAGCAAGGTGAATATACTTCAAATGTAGCTTGACTAGAACTGGCATTACATGTATTACAATTATGTTAGTAATCCTAAAAGCAAAACTGTAAAATGGTTGAACTCTACTGGTAACAGACACAGACTGTCTTCAAATTCATCTGTTGAGCAGTCTCTCAAAAACACTCTAGAAGTGTTGGTCTTCAGTGCTGGGTGTTGTTGCAGGTATCAACATCTTAGGTTATATTCTTAAATTACCTTGATCCAGAATGTGAAATAAATTAATATCCTCCTTCCAACTGTAACTGTTCCCTGTCATCAGATCCTACCTAACCTTCCATAATTACAGAAACTAGAAATCATCAATCCATCCCTTTGCTGGCCAATTCTATGTTTCTTTTTTCCCAAAATAATCACTGCGCAATTCCTCATACAGAGAGAGGGAATTTAGCATTCATCATGTTAAAATGATTCACAGCAGAGAAAAAGGAATAATTACAGGCAAATCTGAAAGATCACTTTCTACTAATTCTCATGATTCAAGACTTTCGAATGGCTAGTTTCCAGAACAGAAGTAGGCAAAGAAACCCATACAAAAATTTTAATCTAAGTGATAAGTAAAATACACATCAAAATAAGATGCCAGATGAAAAAAACACAGTCCTTAATTAGACCACAACCTAAGTTGGTCAATTTTTCAATTGCTACAAAACTAATTTTAAATTACATAATTCAACCACAGATACATGGTTTATCTCTAGTCTTTTCTTGCCCTTCCACTTCCATTGTAAATTTCTTTAACTTTAGTTTGCACATGAATATATAAATATCCTGTTAGGAGAGGCCTGCCTACGCTGCTTTGTGTATTCTTCTTTCTTAATGACAGAAAAAAATACTTGAATTGTTTTATACCCCTTCCCTTTGTTGATAATTTCCTCATTGATCTGGGGTGGGGGAGGGGAAAGTGAAGGACTGACTTCACCGGTGAAGTAAAAAGATTACTAGCAAGTAACTACCATTGTAGCTACTACCATGGATTCAACTATGGAAGACAAGTATTTCAAAAAAAGGAAGAATCATCTTAGCAGATAACAAATAACATTTTGAACCTGAAAATTCAGCTTAATAACCTCTTAAAATATTGCCCTTTTTTTTCTCACGTTTGTGATAGACTTATATTTTGCCACAAATTAAGATTATTACATAGCCTGTTCTACTCTAGAATGGAAGGAGAAAAAAAAAATAAAATAACCCTAAAGGGGTTTTTTTTCCTGTTTGTTTTTCTTTAAGAAAATAATTTCACTGTACACATAATTTTAGTGGATGTTGGCTGCTGACTTAAATGCACAGGATCTACCAGCCAGCAGCTCATCTGCACAACTTTAAAGAAACTGACATATTTGGGGCATGAACTCCACAGATGCTGAAACCAACTCCCATATGCGGCTTTCAGAGGGAAATAACTCGGAGAGGTAGAAGAAAGAATAATTGATAGGGAAGCAGAATATTCTGTTTTAAAAGGGACAGTGATGAAAGAATTACAGACTTACTCTACACTGAACATCAGTTTAAGAAAGAAATAACAATATCTTCAATTTGAGCCACTTAATGTCGCATATATTTAATTTAGAAAGGAACATGGACCTGATAAATAGAAGAATTTGTTGCAAATATCTGCATTCTATTTTAACCTAAAAGGTAAACCAGAATTCAGTAGCACCTTGTCTTTTGTACAGTATTCCAAATGCAGTTCATCATTTTGCAAGCATTTACTTTTTCCTTATGCTAGTGATCCTTCAGTGGTACATTGGCTTGTAGTTTTAATGTAATACACACTTAAATTTTGTACAATATTGAATAATGAAGTCCACAGACAAAAGAGTTCAGTAATACCTCCATTTACTCGGGTTGAGAAACATCTGCTAATATGGATGTTAATCACACAAAGAAAGACAGTAATCAAACCTCTAATTTTCACAATGCAGGGGAATATAAACAAAATAAATTTCCAGATCATAGGATATGCCAAGTTGAAAGGGACATACAAAGATCATCAAGTCCAACACTTAAATGAATCACCCATCTGAGACTCGAACCCAGAGCTTTGGCATTATCAGCCAACTAAACCAATCTCAGGATCATTAATGGCTTCTTGAAACAACCAGAGTTTTATGCTAGCCAAATGTGACTGCTGATCTGTATATTCTATTCAAGCTCACCTTGTGATGTAAAAAAAAACCGCTAGAATCTTTTGTATTAGCAGCCAACCCTGTGTGACAGTGACCTCCAGAAATGCCATTATCCTTTTGTTCCCCAAAAGGCTTCTGGTTTTAAGAAAAAACTTGCACAACTCATTCTTGTTTTCAGTTGACTGGTATAGACGGCCATACTAATCCTTGCAAGCAGACCGTCTCATTCTCTTGCCACAAAGAGAAGAAAACTGATCCATCATTCAAATGAACTGTAACCCAGATAGAAGCAAAAAGAGATCAAGAGCTAGAAAAGCTGGACAAACCACTTACAGAAGAAACATCATGAAAGGATATGTTCACCCATTTTGACCTCTGCATGCCCAAACAGAGTCTTTTAGTTCTGGAAATATCATTTTCAGTGTGAGCGGTATATATCTGAAATTTAATACTGAGCTGTTGGTAAATTTTCATTAGCAGTAAGCAAGTCAGCATTTAAGTACATTGTAACACTTAACAGAGTGTTAAATAAGTTTCTTCATCACAAACCTCTTGCATATTTGAACTCTTCAAAAGGCAGTTTTAAGATCAATGACAGAACAAACATAAGGTATTACTAGCCTAAGGTTTCAGCATCTAACCAGTTAAAAAAAAGCTTGATTTAGGCTTGATAAATTTTGGTGGGGGTTTTTCTGTTCTAGTTTCCTTGAATAATTCCTAGAAATACTGAGTCAAGAGAGGTATGCGGAGAAACAACAATCTGTCAAGTTTACACTAACTTTGTTGTAAAAAGAGTATGTCCTTCATGTTGAATGGAGGTAGCCATTCTATTCAGAAATGGTATTATGTGCTTCTTTATATTTGACCCCAAACAATACAAATTCATGGGTTTATCCTGCAGTCTTATGATTAGCTGAAAGCAAGACTCTCTTGGCTTTTTATGTGATTAGTATTTGCCTAAAATTTGTTAGCATTAATACCTTCTATTAATACTAATATATCAACAGGCTCAGTATGTCATTAAAATGACAGGACAGCACATATTATATTGTTAATATTGTGTATATCAGAAAGGTGTTTACCTGTTCTGATTTCTTGCAAAAGGTATAACCAGTCCCTCTAAATGTATTTTCTTCTCAAGAAAATCCACACAGAATGCTAGCTCTTACAACTAACAGGCAGTCAGCTGAATTACCCGCTTTTCTTCCTCAACTATTACCAGAATTACTGCAAGATTTTTTTTTTGTAACCTGAGACCACTGAATACAATTGATGTAATGTATCAGTCCAGTAGGACATCAGTATTTGACAATGCAGGTGATTTTAACTCTGCAGAAGCTTTGTAAACACTTGAAGGAGATTTCAGTTTACATCTATCTGTTGCCCAAGTATTTTGACCCTATGAGTATTAACTCAGTAGACTTTGCCAAGGCTGTGATAACTCCAAGTGAAAAGGACACCTGTAATGAAGATACTCAAAATTAAGAAACAGAACAGTTTATCATGGATAATTGTTTGTGGATCTTTAATATGTTCTCCAGCACTTTTTGCTAAATGTTGGGTTTGCCCTACGTCTAAATTTGTTCTAAACAGTACTCCTAAGAACACCAGTACGTATCTACAGACACAAGCCCAGAGTGTTTAATGTTTCACAAGGTACATCCCTTTATTATTGTAATCACAAAAACATGATTTTGTACAGGAATGTTTAAGTGAATATTAATCAATGCAATTTAATTTGTTTCATAAAGATCAGGTAAACATACTACAGAACATTGTGTTGTAGAGAACAAAATATCAGCTTTCTGGCCTTGCAGTGCACATTTTAGTGCAAGTATTAAGACACAATAGTGTTCAATTCAGCAATGTATTGCAGAACATCATGCCACAGTCCACTTCGAAGAGGGTCAGGACATGCAGCTTGTTAATAAAATGCTGTGGTATATAAAAAAAGCCACATGTTAATTCATAAAATATATAGTGGTTTATTTGGATGATTTAAAGTGATTTCACTGTGGAATTTAGTTTTATCCAGGACAAACATCCAGAGTGTCTTGTCATTTGGAATATTCTTCTTTTAGGCAATGGCTTTGGCTTCAGGTAGGAATGCCTCCCAGTATTTTATTAGCTTGAAGAGAAGGGAAAATCACTCATTAAGTGTTAGATACTGGAAAATACAATGCATAACTACCTTGTCTTGCAGTAAACTTGCCTCCACAAGACAAAGTAAGAACAAAGGTAATTATTCATGACAATTTTTACATAGTGCAAGAAAAAACACAAGTAATAAAAACACAAATCTGTTCATACTATAGATATGTTGCCACATGTTGAACACAATGTTATAGAATACAATTATATACATTTTTTTTTTTAAAGATCAGTCAGTTATTATTACCACTAAAGATACTGGGTTTTGGGTGTTTTTAAATTAAACAAAGCTGGAGGGTTCTATTCCTGTCATGAATGGAAGAACCAACCCCTGTTTTTCAAGCAGACCTACATCTCAGACACTGAAAATTGTGTTAAAACTTTCCAATATTCAATAATATTTTGTACTTTTTAAAAAAGCAATAAGCATTTAAGAATCCAAGTCTCTTCAGTAAGTGTAAGCACATACTGATTACAATTTACTCCAATCTCCAAGTGAAAGTACTAATTCAGTTTGAGAAGGTGACAAGACCCTCTGCTTGCCCATATCCCTGAGGGAGCTTCTCCGTTGCTTCCCTGAATTACAGTTCTGCAAAGGCTACAGATTGCAATCATCATGTCATTTGCCAATACAGTACAGACTAGTAGCTCTCAATGTACTAGAAACTGCTGTTCTTAAAGCCCATCTTTTTCTAACTAACCCAATATGGAATGTATTATTTATTAACTTGTACAAAGCTTAAAATTTATCTTACCTGCTGTTGTGTTTGCACTAACGATTCTAAGTACTCGATAATAACAGTTTTAAAGTCTTTCACTCGTTCCTTCTGTTAATAAATAAATTATAGCATATTAAACTTCTCAACAAATTTTACTTGTAATGTCAAGATTATCTACAGTAGAACTATCATTTACTTGGACAAAATTATACATGCCTCAAATCTTCCCACTTCCTTGCGAATGGTTTTGGAGATCTGTTCAAAATCTTTTTCTCCTTGCTGAACCTTTGTCTCCCACTGGCAAAGGAAAGACATACAGAGGTCAGATTTTGTGCTGTCCATTCAGTCTACCCGTATCTGAACTTTTTTAGCATATTGATAGTCACTTAAGAGCTAAAAGGACCTATTTGATTGTTTTGGCCTATTTGAAAGAAAATCCTAAAATAACAATTTCAAATTTGTGTTACAGGATGTTATCAGATCAGTTACAACAAAGGTATCTTTAAGGTAATGCTATCTGTAGATAAAAAGTAAAAATATCTTAATACTGCTATTAAGAATATTTAACAACATTTACAAAATATTCTTTAGAAAACAAAATATATCTCAAAGGCTTTACTAACTATTCCCTTCACAAACTTAGGAACCTAAACCTGTCCAATCAAGCTTGGAAGAGCCTCAAGTTAGTTCCCCATAGTTTCTAACTCCAGAAGAGATGAGTAAATCTTCATCTCTGCCTCTTGTCAAGTATTTGATTATCACTATGATATTTCTGTTACAAATGACAAGCTACTGAGAATGTGTTTATCTGCTTTCCAAAGCACAAGACTTCTTTTTCAGTGGCAACTGTTTTCATAAAAAGCTGAAGTAGAAACCTTACTGCAGGTAAGAAGATCACTAGAGGAAAATTCAGAGGAAGAGATGTTTCTTAGGGGGTTTTGCCATACTGGGAGCATTGCATTCATGTAACAATATATGACACCAGGTCGTTTCTCCTTAGGTTCTGTGAAAAGGCATCCAGCTAGACAAGACGGGATCATCAGGCCTCTACATTGCCCTGTAAGTGCTTTCACACACCAATTACATTGTTAAATTTAACCTAGTTGTGTTGATAAACTGAGAGCCCCAGAGCAGGCTAGCAGTTCTTTGAAATGCAACTGTATCTGTTCATATCAACATATTAACTGAGAACAAATACATTCAGTAACATTTATCTTCATCAGAAAAAAACAGCAGGGAAGCAACATGCTTCAATGTAGCATCTTCGTGTTAGCAATCCAGCGGCGCTACTGATTAAAAAATAAAAAGCATTTTGTGATGCAGTGTCACATCCAGTGTGATATGAGATAAACATAATCTATGTTCCAATAAACACCTCCATATTTATATTTTTGGTATAATTTATTCACAGTCCCCTGACTGCCATTTTAGATATATATTATTATTTAGTAAGTCATAATAGTAACTTCTTCATGGAAGATCAGCCTGAAGAGTTAGCTAATAACTGAAATAGTACAAAACACCACTAAGGAAAAATAGATTAGGATTGCCAATACCTTCCTACCACATCAAACAGAGGAGCCTAAGATTTCTGTGAAAGCTTCTACAGGGCTAATAAATTCAACATTTCAGTTTCATCATGGCCAAATCTCAGGTCCTATGGGAATTATCATAGGGTAACAGCTTATTGAATGAGAAATTTCTTGTGTCAGGTACTATAAAATGGCAGCTATCTCTAGGATGGCCCTTCTTCCCTTTATCCACAAAAAAACAACCAAGTTATGGATGATGCACAAGCTGCTTAGCTTCCACTTTTCTGGCAATTCCTCCAGCCATAGAGTCCATTATTACAGAATTCAGCAACTCTGAACATGTTTCAGTGGCAGTGAGAACTTTCAATTGACACATTTAAACTGTGGGCTTACTAAAAGCGTTCTCTAATTATCCAATAAGGCAGGAAAAGTAATTCCTTTGGAAAAAAGCAACTACTTTAATACTGAGACTAGGAAAAGATCACTATTTCCCACTACTACCAGTAATCAGGAAATTTATTGTGCATGGATGGGTGACATCAGGAGAGACAATCAACAAAAATGTGGTCACACGAGTAATTGTAGGTTTTCTCAGTAAACAAAGGACTTTTTAAAGGAAAAGAAAATCAAGTTAATGAGTAATTTCAATACTGTATGTGAAATATATCAAAGGGCAAAAAGAACAAAAGAGCATGTGGGTAGTGACCAATGAGGAAGCAAAACAAAGCAACTGTGTAATCTGCAATAACGTTCTCCCATTTAATGGGAGAGCACTAGAGAAAACTTAGAAAGCATTAGTGTTAAGTAATTAAGTTGTCCTACCTCTTCAATTTCCTTAGTGAAGCATGATAGAAAAAGTGTATAAATTATGATACTTCAACATGTTAGATTTACTTTTACTGAAATTACACCATATATACATGCACATATATATGGGTAGAAAAGCTGCATATTTAAGCAAAACATGGGAATAGTTCTCTATTAGCTGTCTTTGCTGGATTTACCCAACTCAGCTTTAGAAACCAAGAGCTGCTCCTCTGCCTATCCAAATAAGCTGTTAACAGTTAAGAGCATTAACTTGTCCATGTTCCCTCCCTCCCATCTCCCAGACTCTGTAGAGACAGTATTAACTGTCTTACAGATCCTACAATGAGAAAAAATTGCAAACATTTAGTGGTTTTAGTAAATTCCTTTACAAAATTTCAGTAAATATGGGAAACAGCAAGTAAGTGATTTGTAAACAAAAATGATATAAAGCAGCATTAATGCAGAATGAATGAGCCAATGCAGAAAGTCTGACCTTCAAAATAATATTTGATAACACTACCTCTTTTATCTCATCTTTAGCTTGCTGTAATTTATCAGGTTTGTTGGCAAGTTGGAGCTTTGCTTCAGCTTCACGTTTTTTTTGTAAAGTGACCTGAGCATCTTGCCACTTTTGCCAGCATTTCATTCGATGGTCAAACACACCCTATAAGAATAGACAAACTTATTAAACAACTGGAATTGTTAGAGCTATCTAAATTCCCAGTAGGAAAAAATAATTCTAGGATAAAGCTGGAACAAGCAGAATACTCATAGCATGTCTACCACACATTGCATTTCACTTGACATCATGCTTGCACAGTTCAATACCTTTCACAAATAACAGGCTATTCAAGAACCCTTTTCAGAGCAGACACTTCAGTGCTCCAAATTATTTTATACACCTCATTTTATCAAAATACTACTAAAACAACCAGTATGAACTGCTCTATTATGCAAACAATTCTCTAAATGCAGATACTAGCAAACTGTTCATGCATATGGATTACATGCATTTTCAGCAACAAGTTTATGTTAGCAACAGACAAAGGCAGCAGAAGTAAAGTATACATATCAAAAAAAAAAAAAAAGAAAAAAGGAAAAAGAAAAAAGAAAAGAAACAAAGTCAAAATATATATGTATTTTCAACAACCTGGCAAGTTCAAAGGTATTTCTGGACAGAATTCACAAATACCTGTTCTCATGTCTAAACCTAATCAGGCATGCAGCACAGCTTACACTTATATTGAATATTTTCTTTAATGAGATGCAGATCCACAAATTGCACTTCTTTTTCTTATTCAAGGACATTAGCAAATACAGAATACCAACTTATATTCTTCCACACTTAGGTATGCTTACTGTAACAGTAAGTAATCTGAAATAAACAGGAGCAGTATGCCTAGACACAGTAGAGTACATTATCCCCAAATACTGTACACAATCAGTATTGCTTAAAGTAGATTTGCATTTTCTCTGGCTCTTACCAGTCCATTCACATTTTCAACCACAGCCATTTTTAACATTGGAATAACTCATGAATGCTTTCAAGTTTACCTTGCTAGAACATCAGGCAAAAACTTAATCATGTTACATGAGCAAATGCACACACTCCTTTACTCTAAACCTGTAAGCTGAGGAGTGGGATTTAAACACTAAATCAGTACTTTTCCTAGTAGTACTCACTTTTACTGCAGCAATCAGACGAATGTAATCACCAAGCAGTTCTGAGAACACATAGAAATCAGCAAAAGCTTGTTCTTGATGCAACTGATCTATCTTCTCCTCAACCTCTGCAAGCTGAGACAAAGCTCTAGATAGAGCAGTGTGGTCCTCTGAGTTACCTAACATGGCAGCACTTTTAGCAAAGGCAGCGGTGTTGGCTGAAAGCTCTGAAACACAGGAGTATGTTCAGCAAGACTGAGTTAATTTGTTAAATTACTCTGCAGCATAAATCAGTGGAGCAGATTCTTTTCACCAACTGAAAATAAGCTAAAGATCACAGTAGGACACACAAAGACATGACAATGAAACCACATTTAGGAGAAAGACTCCTGTGCAAAGAAACTCTCAATCAGTAAATGCTTTGCCAAGTCTGTTAATGTCATGCTTACTCTGTCCAGCAAAAGAAACAAAAACAAAAGTCACTTCAGTATTACCCAACTGCCTATTTCAGAGAAAATGCAAACCCACAGAACAAAAGCCAAGTTCCCCACAGAACAAATTTTCTGAACAATTTTAACAGGTTTATAGCAGATTTTTTCCTTTTAGTTGAGTGTGGGAAAAAAACCCAACCCTTTCACAAAATCACCTCACCCATGATTGGAATTTATTTCTGTTGGGCTGTTTTACTGACTTTAAGTAACTTTTATGAATGTATACTGTAATGAATTGTCACATTCTGATATACCTTAAAATAAAAAAAAACAACCAAACTTCACATATCAGCATCTGAGAATGTGAAGTTTTGAGCTTATTTATTAATAAACACTGGTGCAACTGTCTCCAATCCTATGTAAGTAATCCTGTACAAAGTTTAGTTCCATTAAGGACCTTTGAACAAATGTTTGGTCCAAATTACTTCAGGTTAGTATGCAACTTTGCCACTCCTGCAGAACAATCAGAACACCAGAAGTGATTGCAGAAGGAAGCTGTCTTCAGATATTTAAAGCCTATACAATTTAAACACAACTCTTAGAAAAAAATCCAATGAACCAACACTTCTTCAAATCTATAAGGCGTCAAATCAACCGTAAATAAAGATTTCCATTTTCCATTCCATCTTAAATACTCCTTTGCCTTGAGGATAGGTAGCTAAAGATATTTTAACTGCAGAGAGTAATTCTTGATTAGAATTATGAGAAAGCCACTTACAACATTTTCATGTACTTCTGGAAATGCTCAAAGGTGACATATTTTAACATAATACAATATTATCAGAAAGCACACTTACAGTCTTGTTGAGCTACAAGTTCAAAACTGTGGTTTGACTGGGGTTTTGTCTAGTTTGGTTTTTATTGTATTTGTTTTTTTAAATAATCTGATGGAAATCCATCCCTGACAAAAAGCAGCACAGGTTATTACAATATAAACTTTCAGGTTTTGCTTATATCTAAAATAAGCAAATAAAAAGCTGATATTCTGTGACTACTTATCCTCCCAGAAAAGTTTACCTTAACAGTAGCTTGAGGGTATGTCATTATGCAGACTAAATTAAGAATAAAAAATTCCTGTGTAAGCACTTAAACTCAGTGTACAGAGCAATACTGAACTAAAAAATGTTTAAATGGATCTATGCAGCCACTTTCTGTTCAGAAAGAAATTACTCTTGCCACAAGACCTAAAGATATATTTATGGACATCTACTGTAGTAGAAGCACTTGCTAGGTGTGATAATGAAACTGTGCAAGGGAAAAAAAAATATGCCAGATCATTATAGTGACTCTAGGAAAGACAGATACTCTGGTTGAATTTAAAATTAAAGACAGGTATGCAAAAATACTAGAGCAGTTTAAAATAGACGATATAATTAGAAAATTTTTGCACTAAAATACATTTTAGTGTAACTATTTTAGTTAAGAGCTCTGACATGCTGAGCTCTTGTTTCATCACCATTTCCTAAGGTTCAGTTACCTTTTCTGTGGCAGACTAATGCTTCAACACTGGAATGAAGCTTCCTAAGTTGCTGATCCAGATTCTCAAATTGCTGCTGTTTTTCTTCAAACCACTGACAAAAGATGAAAGAGTCAAGCATTACAAATTAGATTACCAACAACATTTCTGGTTCTAAAGAAGCAAATTATCCAGGTACTTCCAGGGTGGTCAACTGATACAGCTAGGAATTCAAGCCAATAAGGAAATTAATAACCCATTTTCTACTTCTACAGCTTTAAAATGCAGTTGTTGAGGCTCATTAATTCATCTCATTATTCAAGCCGAAAAATCAGCTCTTACTGCATCCGATTCATTCATCTTGATTGTCATTTTGTTGACAGCGTCGGCAGCCTTGTTCACCATCCTCAATATTCCTGCTCCACTCAGAGCCTGGGTGTTAACTGCTCTCGGCAGCTAGAATTGAATGACAAATAAGGGCAAAGAGACTGGTTAAAAGGATGGAGGTTTAACTGGGCACAAGGGGGAAGAAAAGGATATAGTGTTTTCTTTACTCCTACGTGTTTCAATATAGTGGAATCTAATTTCTCAAATTTACTACTTCTACATTCTCAAGAGGAAAACTTAAAAATATAGACTATTTACTTTTCTTCTACATCTTTACATTTAAATAGAACAAACAAACCACTTGTCCAAAGCTGTTATGAACTAGCCAAATGTCCTAAATGGCCACCTATATGCTACAATGAACAAACAGCCACTACAGGAACAGAAAAGCTTAGATTTACAACAAATTAGACAAAGAAAATTCTGTTATGTGTTTAATTGTAATGCAAGCCATGCACTGCATGCTGATAATAAAAGGTTGATGACTTTTTGCTTTTCAGTATAAGGCTATAAGTGTACCTCAAGTATCAAGAGAACATGTTATCTGCTTAGGTACTGAGAAACCCTCAGAGTTAAATTAACAAACTTTAAATTTAACTGATATTATTATTCAGACTAGATTGAATATGGTATACAAGGTGGCCCCTACATCAGACCATTTACACTTCATATGATGTTTTGTCTGTCAGCAGCATTGACAAACCCACCGTAAGTTATCTATTGATGCTTTTGTCAGTAGGGAGGCCTCTGTGACTTATTAGGATAACTAAAATTCTGACATTAGCCAAAACACAGTTCAGCATCATCATGAAACCCCTATGCACATTTATGAAGAGATGCTATGTATCTTTAACTATATATATAATACTGTGAAAGGTACTGGATTAATAGTACAGATGACTGAAATCCTTATTCACAAAATACCTAGCCTGGCCAGAAGTGCTGCCAGCATCTTCACAATCTCCTACCAATACACCTCAAGCTGAACTCCTAGAGGCAAAAGAGCTGCTTCCAAGCCAGTTTAATTTTAGATCTTACTTAACAACCAGTAACATCAGAACTGAAAAGACCAACTTGCTTGAGAAGCCACTATACAGCAAATAGCTTTTTGTCACTACCACTGTTAAGTTTTGCTAGAAACTGAGGCACACTATTACCTAAGTAGCCTCTGCCATTCCAGCCAATGAAGGGTATGGTTCAATCGGATTTCATATTAATTTAGGGGATTGGGTCTCAATACAAATACATTTGAATATATTGCTTGGTAGGCTACCATATTTAGAAATAAGTAAGAGAAGTTAAAGGAAGATAAATACCTCAGAACTTTCCAAGAATTGTCTCAAATCTGGATCCTGCAGCAAAGTTGGGTGCTTTACTGTTCGTTGTAGATACCTATGATTTTAAAAATTAAAATATCAGGTAACAGAACAGATTTAATGAGCATATTGACTGTGCAGATTTAATGTGCAAATTGACTGAACATAATGCACCGCCATACACTCCATAGCACAACATAACATAACAAAGGTTGGGTAGGGTTTTACAATACAGTTTGTTTACACCAGAAACTCCTTAAAGTGGGGCCTGCCATATCTGTATGTTGCACAGTGGTAAAATAATAAACTTCTTATTTTAAATAGCTGAGTGAAGACATACTCCTTTTTTAACCAGTTTATGGTAGAAAAAAAATGAGCTTTTTTTCCCACACAGTGCAGTAAACAAGTAATTTTTGTTACAGCTAATTCTGGCTGATTTTTTTAGAATTATAGGAAATCTTGGATGAGTGAGTTGATTTTGGTCTAAAGTATTTGTATGCTGGATATACTACAGTCTTCAATCTCCATTTACTTCTAAAAGACTCATACACACACAAGTAAAATTCAATGCAACTCCTTCCTTTTTTTTTTTTTTTTTTTTTTTGCACTTCTGCATAGATCTCATATGTAATTTTTTATCCACCCTCTGTTAGCTATGACCACCAGATCCTCATCTGGTTTTTCCTGAAGAAGGTAAGAATTGCAGTAAAACTATTTTACACATTAGATTGTTCAACTCTTTTTGCTTGTTCCATACTCTGTATGAAGTACAAGTTAAGGTTAACATAGCAGCATACCAGGAGTAGGACCCTTCCCTGACAAAGATACTTGAACAGTATCAGCTGTCTATCAGTGCTGCGTGACAGAGATCCAATATCTCCTATGCCAAAATTCAGCAAGTCACATCAATGTCATCCATGCACATCAGCCCATTTTACTTTCCAGTGAATGAAGGTCTCTTCATCCACCTTCCTGCCCAACAGCTGATTTGCTATGGAACAAATACATTGCTGAAAGTGTTTCAATTCCTTCAATCCAAAATGTCTACAAAAACTGGTAATAGTAGTTTTACTTAGTGAACCTCTGCAATCTTAATTTTAAGCCTGAAACAAGTTCGCTATAATAATTTTTATGAATAGGGCTACTCTTCCTGTTATTAATGGGCATTATTCAATTTCCACACAAGAGACAGCTATATACATCTCCAGAATTCTTTTAAGTATAGATCACCAGCATTGTCATTACAGAACCTATATAATATACTACAAGTAATTCTTAGCCTAAATAAATTTTAGTTAGATACACACATTACCTTTCTAGAGCTGCTCTTCTTTTCTCTACAAATTCAGTAGATGAAGAATCTTCTTTGCCTACTTTAACCTTGGTCATGCCTTGAAGGAAACAGCATCGTATTGATTTTATCACAGATAAACCATTAACATAACTGATGTGATTAGAATATAAGGCTCACCTAAGTTTGCATATTTAAATCAAATTATAGTGAAAAACACTACACAGGAACATTAAAAAAAAAATCTACTGCATGGTTTTGTGGAAGTAGCTCTGTGAAATACTCAATTTCCTGTAACATATTAATTGTGACTAATAGGTGAGTAAAACTAGCTTAATTTGCATTTATGAAAAGAATCTAAATGCTTATCAGAGTCTTACTGGCAACTTCCAGAAAAAGAAAACAGCCATATAAAGCAGAATGCAAAAATGTCTTCAGTTTATAAGCCTACTCCTTGGCATGTTTATTACCATTGTTTTCATTTTACTATTTTTTAACTTCTAAAACTAGTAGTTTTTAAATTAACTAATGCAAACTAACAAGTATTGAAAATTCTGAACTGAACTGCATGGAGAATAAAATCAGCAGAATAAAACATATGCAGCTTTACAGTAGTTTCTCTGACTAAGACTAGAGTGGCAACCAGTTGTTGATGTATCATGGCACGAGAATTAGATTCAATCTCAGCAACAGAGGAACCCTTTAACAGTGAGACTGAAGTCACTATTTTTCGTGCTAAAGATCTAAATTTGGAGTTCGATAACCTGAGTCCCATCAAGAATACCACGAAATACTGCACATTAATAATTATTATTTCCTAAAAAAACAGGAAAGAAATTTTTTTATCCAGTCCAGTCATCTGATTCCTAGCTGTAGTATATTTCTTATTTGATACTTTTGTGTTTCTTCAGCTAAAAGTTTTGAGATCTGACTATATACTCATTGATCTGTCAGGTCAATAGTTCCCTAAGCTCCTCACCCATTCTCCCTTCTGGACTCAGAAGTCTCACACAGTAACACCTGGAGGAGACAAGCAGCAAAGCCTTACAAGAACAAGAAGGAACTCTTAACCTCTCAGTGAAGCCTTAGTTTTTCCCTCCTCTGCAACATAATGAAAATAAATCTGATGAAGATTTTTTTTTTCCAGAAGTATTCTACACAGCATAATATAACTGAATACATAAATTTGTCAGCAAAATTGAGTATGTCTTCAAATACAGAAATTAAAGTATTCAAGGGAAGTTGAGGTAATTAACATGCCTCATCTTTTTATATTACAGTATTACTATACAATGATATTTTACTGCAGAAAGAAGGAAATCCAGTGGCTTAATACAAAAGAGCCTTCACAGCTGAACTTTGAACAGAAGTTCATAGGGAAAAACTAAATACACAAACAAATGACCCACATGAGGAATTCCTACCCTGTAATAATGCGAGTTATTTCTAAATATCTTGCCAGATTTCTTTCTCTGCTAATACAAGCCTATTTAAATGCAAGTACTAAGACTGTTTCTATAGACCAAGCACTCTTCTAACCGTTCACAGGAAAAAATCCACGACATAACAGATTATTTTCTTTAAAAAATGAAAACATGATTTTCATACACACTTATGTAAGTAGTGAGATACTTATACTTACCAATTCCAGTTCACAATTGACTAATTTTTATCCTTTTGTTCCACAGTCAGTAATTGATGGACTTCAATTTGTAGCTAAGATCTAAAATTCCAGCCCCTACCTCTCATCACCACAATGAAACTGGAGCATAAAACTCTAGGTGTTATCAACAGTGTAACAGAATGAACAGACCAGGGACTTTGTTACAACACACACTGCATAACACTGAATTTATCATATTATGATTTTAAACACAAGCATGCATAATGTAAAGACTATGTCACCTTACTTTCAGCTGTTTTGTCAGCTCTCTGGTTTAACAAGCATTATTTCAAAACAGACTAGAATCAATTCCTTCTTTTCTCAAAACTGGAAACATACCAACTACATGCTTTTGAACAGAATTAAGTAACATCTGTTAAGTTCAACTCTAAAGAGGGAGTTTCATGCTCTTTTGAAAATATTCTAGAGTCTGAGTTTTCTCAACTACCTGTAGCTTAAAGTCTCTACACAAGGCTTTGAAGCACCAGCCAGTGCTTGTTTGCACTGCACTCCCACCATTTTACTGTCTTCCAGGTGTATCAATTTTTATGCTGGTTTTGTTCAAGTGGCAGCTGAAATCCAGCTGAATTTGACTGCGATGCAAGCACTATATTTTCATGTAAATGCGCACTGTCATAAATGCCTTAAATGTTGTATCATCCAAAGGACATGATCAGAAGCCTCATTCCATTTCCATAAGCCCTGTTAGCATTTGGAATTAAAGTTATTTTTTGTTATAGGAAAAATGGATTATTACAGAATTTCCCATCACTTTCAAGAACTACCAAAAATTCAGGTCAAATTTTCAGTCTCACAGGCTTAAAAACATAGTGCTTTTCCACAGAAGTTGAATCATGAATTTTCCAAGCCTTATGCTGCCTACATCTACACAGTCTAAACCTATTCCCACTTAAATGAAAAACTGCTGCTCTGATTATCTTTACAGACTAAACTGCTGAAAAGAAGCCCTGCCATTGCCCACACAGCAAACAACATTCTAGATTCAAATCACTTATTTATATCAGTAACACATAAATCTTTAACAGGCTTTACTGTTTTAAATATTTACCTATTTTGAAAGAATCTCTCCTACTTAGAGATTACAAAACTGAAGTTGTTTTAATGCACCAGGCATTCTAGTCAAAAGGTGTTTTAATGCAAAAAACCTTGCAAAAACTTATGAGAGGGTTTGCATTCACCATGATCAAAAGAAACAAACAGAAGTATCTGATATCTGGAGTATGTATGAAGCTCTATATATTGCAGGCAATTGATAACAGCTCAATTTAAAAATAAACTTTATTTTAACATCCTTGTTTTGGTAGATTAATCTGCTCTTCAATGGCAAGAGCAAAGAAAGAATCATAGATAAGAGACACAAGGCCATACATTAAGAGATATTCTTCCCATTATCAACACTAGTCTGAGCTAGGAAGAGGCCATTACATACCTTTCCAATTTAATATGAACTTTTTGAAAATACAGAACACCAAGAATATTTGTACAAACTAAGAAGAAGCAAGCAGTATATATGCAGAGAAGTAATTTGTATTCAGTACTTAAGTGTCACCTTATTGGAACTGCACTTACCTACAATACTTTTTTCTGGAGCTGGAGGCACAATATAACCAATATGCATGTATTTTGTTGCTAATTTGCTGTGCAGGCCAAGAAAATCACTGAATCTTCTTTTAACAGAGAATTCGGTTTTGTGGAATATTGAAAGTGACGTCTTAAAAAAAATAAAATCATTGTGAATTACTGATCCATCTCAGCTATAATACAAAGTATTCAGAAATTTTTGTTGCACTTCCTACCTTTGTTGTTACTCTGTATGCCATATAAGCATTCATGCCATCTCCTGTAAGAAAATTGAAATACTTATCCCAGGGCAACGTAGTGTAATCCTGCCATACGCTTTTTAGTCCAAAATATATATTAAATAGATTTCCATTTAGATACTAAAAATTGTTAAAGGAAAACTACAGAGAAAATCATACTAAAATCTAAGAATAGTCTTCAAGGAATAAGACAGTCTACCATCTGAATTTCTATGGTCAAGGGACTTACCGACTTTCTCTGGGTCTGATACGTTGATTTCTATATCAAACAAATCTCCATTTGCTTCCTCTTCAATCTAGGAAAAAGATATACCACGTTTAACAAGGTAATGGACATCCATATTACGTATGTGATAAGGGATAAGGATATAGAGGAAGGAAAAGAAAAAGTCAGTATGTTTGTGTAATTATGAAACATTTCCAGTCTCCAATGTTAATATACTTTCTAACACTGACTGTGGCTATAACTAAAATTCTTGCGCTGAACTTGGTAGTGCTAAGTTTACAGTTGGACTCAATGATCCTAAAGGTATTTTCCAAAATAAATGGTCCTGTGATTTCAGTTTTAAGCCCTACTGCTAAAGCTTTCAGTACAGCAGACTTAGGGGTCTGTTCATTGTAGCATCTACAACGCCAGCAGACACCATGGTTCACAACCACTCTCATTTGCAATGCTTCTATGCGCCTCTAGTCAAAGGACAGACATTCCTTTTCATTAACAATATCTGTAGCAGAAGAGCTTAGGAAGGAAAAAGGAACAGATATAAATTTTTCTGATACTTGTCTGAATTCTAGTCCTTCAGAATTTCATCATCTTTTATGTACTATACCTAAGTTTGCTAAAAAGAGAGATCTTAAGAAACACCGTGGCAGAAGGGACAGTGCCAGGGCTGAAGGGGGCAAAATCAGAATCAAATGCCATCACGTGGTATCTGGGGAAGTAGGCATCATTGAGTCACAGGTAGGTCGTGTTTGCAAAGTCACTGTCTAGTAAGAGAACTCCCTAGAATGAATGGCATTCAGCAATGTCCACACTTTGACTGGAACACCAAATGTAAATAGCAACATTAAGATTACAATTACCCTCAGCTCTTTGTTAGCATGCAGGATAATGCTAAAAACTGCTTGTTCAATTTCCCCCTTAGGAACAGCTTCAGAAATACAAGCTGACACCAACATGCTAATTAGAATTATTTTACATGAATAACATTTCTCATGTATCAAGTTCTACACACACATTTAAAGTATCTATTCTGAAGGAACAGAACTTCTTACTCCTAACACTACCTATCTCAAATACAATCACCTCGGTAGTGAATTTTTACAGTATTTTCCTAAGTCAAATTCACACTGAACTTCTTATACAAAACAAACAGCAAGGTATAATGCCATGCGTCAACATTTAGGAACTGGCATTTTAAAACAAGAAAAAACTTTAAAATCCAAATGAAACATTTCCACGGTTTTGAAGTTTACAGCATACCTCTTCCCTGGATCTATCAAAAATCACTGGGGCTGTTACGCTTTTCGATTCCATTCTGGGAGCTATTAACGTAGTAGGTGTTACAGGAGTGACTGCAGGAGTAGATTCTGGTGAAAGTATCGGGTCCCTCTCCGGACTGTCCAATGAAACTTCTTCTGTTGCTTCTAGATAAACATTTTGAGCAACACATTATACAATATTTCATATTACATTTAGCAACGAATTTCCTGAGCAACACAGATGGATATGCATCACAAAGGAAGCAAACATGCATGACAAAGAATGATGATAAAATAAATAGCACCCATTTGTGCAGGATTTTTTCAATACATAGTTAAATTTTTTTGAATACATAGTTAAAACTAGATATAACACTTGGACTTGTAGTGCACAATGGGTTAAATTAAGATCAATATTGCCTCCTTTTTTTTCTTGTACACTGTTCAGTAAGGAGTCCTTTAAAGTAGTCACAAGCCACAGATAATTTCTTTCTGAAGGACATATTGTGAACACTAATTACTTTTTTTTTACCACAGAAGCAGCTCTTATTCATCACCTGTTTTGCACTCTGAACAACAGATGATTTACTCATATAGGCTGCTCTACAAATCTCACTAACTGGTTTTGACCACTGGCAAACTATACATTTCCTGAGTATACAGAAGTTCCTTTCCTAGTTCAAACAAATGAACAACGCTGCGCTCTCACTACACATGCATTTTCAAGAATTCCAGTTTCTTAAAAGATAACATGGACCACAGAACAGTAATTTAGTACTAAAATTGAGTTTCCAATAGACTTCAATCCTTTCACAAACTAGACTTCTGTGGGTAGCACTTATCTAACAGGTAAAAAGGCACTAAACCAAAGCAGACACTCATTCTGGCATGAGGCTAACAAAGTTTACTGTCATAATTTTATTTTGGAGCATATCACAGAATTGCTGAGTTTGGGAAGCACTTTTGAAATCATCTAATCTAACCTCTCCGTTCAAGCAGAGCTCTAGCTAGAACAGGTTAAAATGGACCACACCCAGATGAATTTTGAGCATCTCCAATGAGGAAAATCCACATCTTCCTTGAATAACCTGTGCAAGTGCTTGACCACCCTCACCAACAAGAAAAAAACCCCAAAGCAAGCACCACCCCCTTGCCCCCACCAAAGACAAACAAATAAAAACGTAAGATTTATGTATTATCTGGTTTCCAGTGTGTGCCCTCCTGGTCTGTCAGTGGGCACTACTGAGAAATCAGGCTCCCTTTCTCCATTCCCTACCATACAGTACTTATATACACTACAGGATCCTCCCCACCCCAAGCTCCTACTCCAGGATGAACACTACTAGCTCTCTCTATCTCGTCTCTTATGCTATACCCTTTATGGCCCCAGTCATTTTCATGGCCCTGCATAGGAACCACTCCCATCTGTCCACGTCTCCCTTGTACTGGATAGCTCAGACCTGGACTCAGCACTCCAGGTGTGGCTTCAGTGGGGCTGAGCCAAGGGGAATGATTAATTCCCCTAGCCTGCTGGCATTTATTTTCCTAATTTCATATTACAGATTTTCATAGTATTTTCAAACTAAAGTTAAAACCAAGCACCTCATTATATTCTCCATTTTTAATATGAACAAAGAATCTGCAGCCTTTATTTGAAAATAATTCTTTTCATAGCATTGCTTTACTCTTACTGCTAAATCTTAAAGAACATAAACATCTGCTAATGCTTCCTTTCCTCAAATGCCACAACAAGGACACTACATCTCAAATCAATAAGGAATTTTAACTCAAAACCTAAGATCAGGTGGGAAGTCATGTTGAGGCAATTGCAAAAGAGCTTTTAGACTGGCAGAATAGCAGTATTTCAACAACAGGCAATTCTCTCCTTCGGTGGCTAAGAAGCATTCAACATATATGTTACACAAATGAATATGTCACACAGAAACATTTCTCAGAAAAATATGCACATACATACGTATCACAGTATACTATATACATGATGAAATGTAAAATATAGAATATTTATGAAATAAAGCAATTGCACTTTAGTGCTTCCTTTTTTCTATCACTAGCTGTATTCCAGGATATTCAGGCAACAAACCATTAACCACCACTTCTCTACACTATACTTCTATACTTCTCTATATCTTCAAATTTTAAACAGGTTTAAAAAACAAGTTGCTAAACAATTTCAAGCACATGGATTTCTCACTTTCATTAGCTGAGAACACAACCCTCTTATTGTAAAGTATAACTTCATGAAAAAACTGTGAATTTAATGTCAGAAAGCAGCACTGCTATCAGATGAAACAGAAGCACACTTCTCTAGTACTCCTCTTTTTCAGACTTGTATCCACACACCCATTAGTATCATAAAGTGATTTAAGTTATGCATCAAATGAACTGCAAGCAGGATTAGCAAATTTTTAAAGCTGCTGTTTGGCATTTTTTTATTTTCCAGAAGGAACTTACCCAGAGAAAAAACCTGTTTGTTTGAAAGCAGTAAGTCAGTTATTTTAGGAATAAATGAGAATTTATGCCATTCTCCCTCTTGTTACCTCTCACTGTAGGTTTGGCATGCCTCCAGACATTACACAAATCTAGAAGCATGACATGGAAAGGATATGGAAGGGGATGATGGGACTGAGTTGGGAACCTGGTGATGGGACAGGGAGAAAGTTATTGCACTTTTTGTTTAAAACAAAAATATTCAAGGATTCTGAAAGGAAAAACAAGCCTTAGCTTCATATAAAACAGCAGGCTCTTATGTCTAGCTGTTTTTCCCCCCTCAGAAAAGCAGCGTTCGAGTAGTATATGAGCGGAAGATCTATTTCTCACAAAATATGTTTCTTCTGATAAACTCTGGCATTTTTGCTTCTTACATATATCTCTTTACTTTGAGGAATCAGATGACATGGTCTGATTAAAAGTTTTATTGATAATTCTTCTGCTTGTTTTGCAGGTGTGTTTCTTCCCCTGCGTAAACATTAATTTGGTAGGCTTCACAGTACAAACTATGGCACTTTCAGAAACATTTGTTTAATCTATTAATTTTAGATCTTCATCTGAAAACTTAGCATTAAGTTGTGGTTTTGTGGTATAGTTTATTGTTGGCTTTGGGTTTGAGAGGTTTTGTGTGCTTGTGTGGGTTTTGTCTGGTTTTTAAAACATTCAGTATCATTATTGGCATGAAAATTGAAATCTACAAGTCTTCTTTTCCAGGTTAGTTCTCAAGAGCTTAAGTTCTCATTTAAAGAGGCAAGCAACTGCTCTGTACAACTTTTGGGAGGAAAACATTGAGACCCAATACTTAATATCAGCTACGAGAGTTACCAGAACATATTAAGAACTCCCATCAATCTACCAGCGTGTACTGCTACACAGAAGTACATACTTTACAATCCATAAACAGTCTTTGTTAGGGATAACTGTCAAGATGCTTAGCTCCAAAATAACATGAAGATATGTCATTCAGCTGCAGCAGACAACTACATATGCTTAATTAATATTCTACAGCCAATCACAACAAGTTTCTATCAACAGTCAAGCATGGGCCTTAATCTCAGCTTTACACAGAGCTTGTTTCTTTATTTTTCACCAGCAGTTTTTGTGAAATATCATCTTAGAAAACGCAAGTTTACAATTCCTCACTAGCAGCTTACTTCAGCCACAAGTTATTTTTGCTAGTCACACTTCCAAATCTCTGACCTTTAACATTCTGATATAGCTTGAATGATTAAATTGGCTTATTATCTTTGAAAGTTTGCCCATGTGAACATACAAATTTGGAAGTAAACTTAAGCAGAAGCTGTTATGCAGAAAACCGGACAAGCCATTAAAAAAGCCTTCTCTGGGCACAGCAATATTTCAGAGACTTAACTGAATTGACTGTAAGAACTACTACACCCAAGTCATTGCCCATGACCCTTATTGCTGTATCAGAAGTACTAAGCATAACCTTAAAAACAATAGAAATAGTTTTAATACAACCGTCGGACACTAATATAACCACCTTCTGACTTCGAAACTGTAGATTCACATGCTTTCGTGAATTTACTTCTTGCAAAATAACTGAACAAGCAGATTCTAAAAAGCAGCAAGGCATTTGGACAAACTCTTCACATCAGACACACTACATGACAACAGCCTGACAGACACCATCAGCTAGAAGCTTTTCTGTTCAGATGAGCCTGAAGAACATATCTTGTATGGTTTAGAGAATTATCTCCTTTTCTGTCTCAAATTCCAAGAAAAAAGCCCAAAGGGGAAAAAAAAACCCTACAAAACCAAACAACACAAAACTCCACCAAACAGAAAAACAATCCAATGAAAACCAGTATCACCCCAGCCTGCAACACAGTGACTTTTCCTCAGGACACAATAGCTAGACACTTCCATAACATGATCCATTCCCAAACACATTTCAGAGCTGAAAAAACAAAATAACAGTAATCTTTTACCTGACAGAGGAGATGAAAAATTATAGTTTTCCACCTTTTTAAAGAAGGTGATGGAACACTGATCAAACCTCACAGATGAGCTCACCATGTCTTGCTCTACCATGAGCAAGAGGTAGAAGGCACAGACAGCTATGCCCTTCAAGGGCAGTTCATGGCATATTTGTGCCGTTATACGCTGAACTTTGGGTCAACATTTTGGAACACTGGTTCAATATCTTGCTCTTCACTGTACAATAGCAGGTTATTGACAACCAAGTTTTAAGATATATCTCCAAATTCCTCAAGATACATCTAATACTGCCTCATTTGAAGCACTGACCATTATGGTCTCCACATGTAAGAGCTCTGTGAGGTAAGAAAGTAATTCTTCTGGCCAAATAATCAACATCACAACCTTTATTCTAAGGGTGAAAGTTTTTAAGCGGGTTTAGCAAGACAGTTTGCTTTGTCACAGAACCAAGAACCACAACAAAGCAGTAAAATTTACTTGTCTCCAATGGCAGCAGGAAAACTAATTTCTCACATTTCTGAAACCCTATTTTAATAGTTATGAGTTGCCAGAGATAAGGTAATGAATATCTATATTGTACATATTACTCTGTAGCTGTCACAGAAACATAATAGCAAAGAGGTTTTAAGCATAATCAAAAAAGCCTAAACCATTTCCCAGGTTCTGTCCTGCATTAAAGCTGCAGAGAAAATCTTTACTGCTTCACCCCCTTTTCCATTATGTTGCAATACAAGATGGAACAATGGAAAAGTTTTTTGAAGTCTACAATAGCTAGAGAGGTATACCATCACATTTTTTACAAGTCTGAAAAGCTTTAATTATTTCTGGCCCTGAAGTATGGCAATCTCTCCTTTCAGGAGCCACAAACAGGATTTCCTTTACCTGGATTTTAAAGTGTCTAGTGATTAAATATGAAGGAACAACAGAAGTTACAAAGCTCTGGACCTTCATTTCTTTTCCTCTTCACTTAAGTGTTCCTATAAGCTGTGCCAAGTTAAGACTCTTTGGAATTTTAACACGTCAGAGAAAAACCACGTCATATTCACTTTTAAATTAAATTCTGCTTTCCTAGAAAGCCAGACTTATGCAATCATGCTGGAAGCAAGAAACTAGGAATCTCATCTTGCCTTTCTCAGGCTGTTTCTATACTATCTAGCAAAACAGTCCTAAGAAAGAAAAAGATAGTTATACTTGTGAGTGCACAGCACTGGAACACAAATTGAACACAGTTTTTCAGAATGTCTTTTCAGAATGACAGCGACACAAACACAGAAGTTCCTGACTTGGGTTCAACTGCATTATACAGACTTCTTGCTTAGAACAGGAAACTGTGAAAAACATCATATTTTATCTCATGCTCCACAAATCACATTTGTTTTTTCCTCTATATGAGAGTATTAGACTCACTCTGTACTACCAATTGAACTTTAAAAGACCAGTCTTAGCTGAGGTAGACACGCAGTGTTAGATGCCCTCCTATCCGTGCTGCAAGCATTTAAGAGAATGTCCTACACGGCAAAACCCAAACTCATTAAATCAATTCCATGTGTTATTCTCACAGCACTCACTTCAGCTGAAATAATCTGGCTGCAAAGACTTGTTCCTTCTGTCTGACTCCCCTCAATATTTACTCCAGTCTCCCTTTTTCTTAATATTATCCAAAGGAGAACTGGCTTTCTTAAAATATCCACTCCAGATGGCTCTATGGTTATAAAAAGTTGGCTTTATATACTGAAGCTAAATAACCAAATTACTGACTAGTACTAGAAAACTCCACTACTAAAACACTTATGGTCTTTGTAAGTTACAAAGCAAAAAAAATGCATGAAGAAGTAAGATCACCTCTCTATCCTTTATTCCTTTTTTCTCTTAAAACACTTCCAGAGAGATACTAAACTAGTCAATACATTCTAACAGTGTCATGAACAAACATGTTCAAATACATGGAAATACAAATTATGGAAGTTCAGTACAAACATAATGGGCATAAGTATATATGCACTTATACAAAATAACCCAGAACTAAAGATTATAAAGTTTGTTTTGGAATGACTACATCAGGTAATCAACGAAGAGGAGATGACTCTATTCAAAGCAGACCGTCAGCTTCTCAATACAAAGTAATAAGGAAAATTATAATATTGAGATGAAACATTCAGAAACATCTTATGCACCTAATATATTCCAAATATTACACATCCTGTCTTGAATAGTTTGTGTTCCTACAACTGTAATTGACAGCAACAATAACCCATGTTAGGACAGCTGAAAACTGACACCGAAATAGCAACTGATTTATGAAGCTTTAGAAGCATTCTGTCTATTAACAGCTCAATTATCAGAGCTTTCATATCTTTTTCTAAAGCGTGCAATACTGTCAACTGTCAGAGATACCACTATGCACCAGTGAAATTATAGGACTGGTCCCCCGTGCCAGTTTGCTACCTTTCCATTAAAACAAAAGTATTAAGAAGGAAATACTTGCAATACAATCTGAATTCTCTCTCTCTTTATAACTGGAGAAAAGATCATATGCATGATTATTAAGTAGAAAACAAGAAAGTAACTTAAGTCATGCATTTCCACACAAACAGATTTGAACATTTTGAATTCCAAAATGATAAAGACCATTCTTACTGTCAGCAGAACATGTTAGTGACCAGCTCAGCAATCCCACACTACACACTGAGAGTACACACCACTGAGAAACTTATAAACAAACTTAACTAACAAGACTTATCACAAGAAAAAACCTCTACAACACTGTCAAACTACTTATAAGGTTTCAATCCTGCCTCTCAGAAAAGCACATTTCTTTCAGTCCAAGGGTGAAAGGGTTTGTGCAGGCATGTTAGAAGAAAATGGTTATTACCAGCAAAGAGGTCTTCTCTGTCACCATCCAGCATGACTTCTGCTGGCTTTGGACCATTAGAGTTTGTGCTGAGGTCTTCTGCAGGAAGACTCGCTGGCTCTGGAGATGAAGGACTTGACTGTTTAAGAAAAAATAAGTAAAATAATTAGAAGAGAACTAGTTGCCATGTGTCAGTACGTAAGAATTATTGCAACATTCTTTCATTGCAAAGAAGCAAAAGAAGACTACGGAAAGGAAACCCTGTCAGCTATTTCCATTTCCCACTCCTAGCACAGCAACAATGAATAAAAGATATGACTAGTCAACAGTTCTTTTAATTTCTTCATTTGAGAGAAAAACCAGTCAACAGTTTCTTCAGGTTTAATTAATGTGAAATAAAATCTGCTACAGAATTATCTAGAATAAGTTTATCAGTAATGCCAAATGTAATCTGATTATTAGGTTCCTCCTAGAAAGGCTTGGATTTAAATCTGGATTTGTACACAGCCAAAAATCAATAAAGAAATCTCCAAGATATTCTTTTGTTCTACGATTGAAAAGATTTTGCCATCCAAATAATTCAAGGCTGCTTGGAGCTGTAAGAAATTTTGATAGCTTTGCAACAGGATCACAGAGGATCAGAGGATCACATTGAACTTTACATGGAAGCTGGGCTTGCCACAGATACAATTTCTTAAACTGAAGACTAGAACTTGCCCTGTTGAAGACACTCAGGAAAACCAAAGCAATATTGAAACTGGGCCACCAAATGAACAGCAGGCTTACAAAATAAATACATACATAATTGCAGATCAGTGCTTCAGTTAGAAAATTTTTTTTTGAAAAAGTATCAACTCTGTTTCAGTACCAGAAAATTTGCAGAACTCACTTCTCACAACTTCATCCAGGATAGCTAGCTAAGGAGTTTTCAACAACAGCATATTTATTCATGAATGCATGCATGTATTAAAAAGATACTAGATGTTTAAGGCTATGCTTGAAAGAACACTGTAAATTAGAAAAGATTTTTTAAAAATACTGAAAAATACTGAAAAGTCACTGAAAAAATCTGTCCAGATTGTATTTTCAGAGGCAAGAGTCCTAGTAGAGAGGCCTTCTTTATAACTGGCTTTCTTCCTTCTTCCCCCCACTTTATGCACAGAGCAGGATGTCAGATGGTCTGGAATACCCCTTGGGTCAGTTGGGGTCACCTGTCCCAGCTGTGTCTCCTCCCAATCATCCAGGCACCCCCAACTTCCTCACCAGCATGGCAGCATGAACAGCGCAAAGGCCTTGGCTCTGTGCAAGCCCTGCTCAGCAACAACAAAAGCATCTCTGTATTGTCAGCCCCTGTGTTCAGCACAAATCCAAAACACAGTCTCAGGCACTGCAAAGAAAATGAACTCTACCCGGTCAAAATCAGCATAACCGCATTTTGGTTGAAACATCGAACTGATTCATTGAAATGACAGAAGAGATCACATCTCCTTCCTTTTGCCAAAAGCAGCCACTCTCTGAAAAGTCCACACACAACATGGGGAAGCCAGAAACAAATCAAAGTGATGAATAGCAAAAGGAGCAGTCTCTCAAACTCTTGACTGGATATTGCCCTAGAGCCTGCAAAGCACATCAAAGAAGAAAAACTTAGAAACTGTATGTAGGCAGTAGAGTTCATAACCTTGTAAGGAACCAATCCACTAATCACACGGATACTTCTCATCTCATATGAAATTAAATGCCAAAACGACCTCACAGGAAACAGAGTGCTCTGGGGTAATAAAGGTATATTTTGTCCACTCTGTGAAGTGTCATTAGGATATAAAACTATTTTAAAATGTATTAAAAGACTTGCAATAATTTAGATTAAACGAGCTAGGAAATGCAAGAAAACCACAGCACCTGACATGCTTCACTATTTTACAACTGATAGTATATATGCGTTACACAGAACAGCCAAAGGTTTTAAGCAATTTCACAATGCAGAAGTAGAATGCTTTAGAAGAAATGGTCTGTCTCTCCACCCAGTGTTATGTAAACATGCAAGTTCAAAACCTTGTGTTCCAACTAGAACAGAAGAGCATGGAAATGCTTGATTTCTCAATGCTTGAGATTCAAGAAGTTTAAAGTTTTATCAGCAAAAGCAGTTCTTCACTGAAACATCATAGGTACTCATTCCAAACAAGTTTTGCAGCTATTCAGCTTTGAACAGCAATACATTTACATTTTGACAGACTGGAGTTTTAGGACACAGGGAGTCCCACACTGCCACAGATGCAGAAAGCACGTAGGTTTGTGCTTGTCAAGTCATTGCTATGAAAAACAGCTCTAATACAGACAGTCACAGGGAAGAAAAGTCTTCCTGAACCCTTGTAGCACATTAGCAAGAGCTTTCTATGAGTGATACACTTAATTATGCTCATCCTTAAAGAATCGTGAAAAAGAGCCTTTGGAGAATGCTTACACCTTCAAGCTATTCCCTCAGTTTACCTTCTTAGTTTTACCAGAAGTAGCTATTTTGGTTACTAGCGGTTCTTTCTGACTATACCTGGCTTCTAATCACAGAACTATTCTGTCAGGCACAAAATTCACTTTGAACACCTAAATCTGATCAACCCATGGCAAATATCTGCATGCCGAAAGTTACAAGTTAGCCAAAGGTCAATACAGAGCTATTACCACTATAAAGAAAGAGATAGATTCCTCTAAGAATGGCTACAAATACATGCCACCAAGCCTCCTTCTGCTACTGAGCCAGGAAAGATCCTGTACAAAAGCACAGTTAAAGAAAGCCACTATTTCTGCACTGGATACCAAGCTTAAGAGCTGTAGTTAGTAGAGCAGCTACAGACAGCTTTCTCCAAATTCCATATGAGAATATTTGCAAATGGCAAGGACTCAAACAGACCTTATGGGCACCTCAGAAAGCTGAAGAGCAAAGCTGACCAGAGGGATATCCCGTACCTTGTAAAACCATGATCACCAAAGCTATGGTGAAGAAGAAGGACAGAGAGGATGTCTGGAGTTACAACATTTGCCTAAGTCACCATCATACTTCTCTCTTCCTGGAGATGCCTAAGCACTGGCCTGCCCATGGAAGAGGTGAATAAATTCATTATATTGCTTGCATATGCTACTTTTACTCTACCTATTAAACTCTCTTCACCTCTGTCCCTGGTCTTCTCATTTTTACCCTTCCAACTTTTCTCTTCCATGCCAGGGGGAGTCTTGAATGCCAGATGGAAATAAAATTCAACAAGCTGGCAGGTGAATAAGGTCCCTACTGGTATATTAATGTTTCTCTGTCTCTTTGGTCCTTTTAAACAGCTGTATTCTCAGACAAGATGAATTAAGAATGGGATTAAATACATTCACTAAGAGTTGTGACTTTACAAGAAAAAGACAATGTGTAGAAGCATCTTAAAAATCATTCATGGTTTGAACACTGCATCAGCTTGTTTAGGAGTTTTGAAACGAAGAATACTTTCTTCTCTTCAAAATGGACATGGTCCTCAGGGAACTACAAAAACCCAGCAAGGCACAGATGTTATGTATCAAAAACTGGGTCAATAAAATTTGTAATAACCTGATTATTTCCACAGCCAGTGGATCAGGAAGTGCTATCCAGCCTCTCAAAAACCAAAAAAAGCACCCGTGCATGCAAACAATGTATTAAGCTGCTTCAGTTACAGTCTTCTAAGGAAGAGATCTAAAAGAGAGGACCTAAACCTTTCTTTTTTATCTCTACAAAATCCAGCTAAAATGGCCAATGAAAATGGTCGTCACAGGAGTTAGCAGTTACTGCTAACTGAAAATCTCTGTATCAGACAAGAAATGGAGATGAGACTAATAAAAACCTCTTGGCCCAGATAAATAGCATAGCTGTTTAGAAACTTTAAACTTACTTGATGCCCATGGTTCACAAAATATCACAAACACATCCATTTCCTGAAATGTACACAGCTGTGAAATTTCTGAACAAGTCCTGAGCTGAATGTTTAGTGAGGTCTCCAATAACCAAGATACTCAATGGCCAGGTATGCAAGACAGTCAGGATCCTGTCTTGTTTTTCTTCAAAACAAGTTTCTGGTAAGATGCTCATGGGCCCATTCCAATTTACAATGTCAATAACAAGCTCAATTTTCTGTTCTTTTATTGTTCATCATATCTGGAGGCAATAACCAAGCATTTTAAAGCTCTGACTTACGAAGAAACAAGAACAAGATCTTGTATTTTCTGCTGGCGGAAATTATAGCTCTAGGCGTTTGGACATCCTCCTTTCTCTTAATAGTAGGGTACCCCTTAAACTAGTTCTGCTTGCATGAGCCCCTCCTAGCTTCCTTCCGTCAGAACACAGAAAGCTGACAGAAGGTAGCCATCACAATATTCTAGTTGTTCAGGTTAACCCAGTTCATTGTGTGAAACGGGGTTACACGAGCTCACAAATCACTGCATGGGCAGAGACAATAGACTCAACAGCAGGACAGTGTCATTTGCAGCAGAAAGGAAGCAGCCACATCAGAATGAATTTCCACATACTTCCATTACAGCCTGGATTTAATATTAAGCAATGAGACACACATTCTCAGTAGAATTACACCAATTAATCTTGGATACAGATTAATCTTGGATACTTAGCTTTCTGCAAAGGTATAGTACAGTACTGAACAACTTAGTGCTTTCCTCTGTGATATTCCACAGCTTTACTGCTTCCTCAGGAATGGCCACTGTTAAACTGAATGGATATAATTAAAGTCATCTGGACTTCTGTGGCTATCTAGTGCTTTGCCTCATGTACAAAAACCAAATGGATATTGCAGATGTTTGACATAAACTGATCAACAGGCAATGAGATTATTACACACCCTTCCCTAAATTACAGTCCTTGATAAATTACCACATCTACTGCTTACTGATTATTTTCAAGTTCCTCCATGTATTTTTCCATTAAAAAAAACCCCCACCAACAAACAGGAGTATGGGCATATAAATACTGTTTGAATGAGTAGGTGGCAGCCTAGGTTCCTGTGTTCACATGGCACCTTCACAAAAGACAGACTGGCAATACAGAACTAAGTGAGAAGTTTAGGGAAAATGAAATATGAAATGGTGCAACATATAAAAAAGGAAGGTGACAGAGACACAGACTGGTGCATGGAGGAGGAAGAAGGAAGAAGCCATGAAAAGAGAGCAATAGTGAACACACCATTTTTTTCAGAAAAGCTAACGTATATCTTACACATAGGTCACCAAATTTGATTTTCATACAGTTGTTTGTGGACCCTTTTAATGGGAACAGAGGACACACACAGCAAAATAGCAGTTTGTTGATTAAACTTTTAATAGGGAGTGATTCTTCTCATAATGCAGGTGAATTTCAGAACAAAAAAAAAAAAACAAAACCAAGCAACACCAAAAAAAACCAACCAAAACCCCACCAAAACCCATGCACTTCAAGTTTTAGCTAGTAGATAAGTCTACCTAGGCCTCAGCATTGAGCTACAAAAACTTGATACCTAGGGGTGCACTGTAGATGCCAGCACATATATATAATAATCAGCAATATTATTCAAATGGAACTCACTACTGATTATCACTGCAAATGCAATTTTGGCTTAAACCATTTACATGATTCATCCTGGCTATTCTCACTAAGGAAAGCTACTCTGGCAGCTAAAGGGAAACCTCTCAGTAACCTTGAAAGTAAGAGAGGCAGTTATCTAGACTCACAATACAGTTGGCACAATGAAAACAAAATAATCATTCTCATTCTACTACTCATAGGCACTGTGGATACCTGACAATAAAATGAGCATCCCATCAGCTCAGAAAGGTTGCTGCCTAACCTGGTTCCCAGTTCATTGTTGTCCTAAGATCACAGGAAGAGTTCTCATTCTCTGCCACACAGCAAATTTTCAAGTCCTAAAATGTGTTTCCAACACAGCCCAGAAATCCAAGGCGTTACAGCTCAATAAGATCTTTCTAATATTATATTTTCTACATTTGAGAGAGCTCAATTCA
>JAODKT010002242.1:460767-478781 GCA_027576195.1 Cossypha heuglini
GGCAGCGACCACTTGCCGCCTTTGGCCTCCCTCATCCACAGCCTTTGCTAAAGCCCTGCCTCATCCTCAATTCCTTCCGAAATCCCTGCCTCATCCACAGCCCTTCCCAAACCCTTGCCACATCCACCGCCTCTTCCCAATCTCCATCCTCAACCCCTTACCCTTCCCAAGAAGAGGTAAAGAGCAGAATTCCCTAAATTAGTTTGGTTGTTGTTTGTTACTCATTAGGAAAGCTATTGGAGAGGTTTCGTTTATTTGATTCAAAGTAGTATTATAATTATAATCAGGCTACGGGATCTGTGGCCACAGAAATCTATTATAGTGTTCTTTTGTGTCAAGTGGTCAAGAAATAACTCAAAGATAGCTATAGGACCTGGATTTTTAACTAATTGAGCTCTAAGGTTGAAAAACTGGATTAGTAAATCTGTGTGGGAAAAGAACCCAAATTAGAGAAAAGCCATCAAGGAAACAAATTGGAAAACAATTAATGTTGCAGGAAATTTTAGAATGACTGCAAAAAGCCAATTACATATGAGATTGTGATGTGTTACTGCAAAAAGAAAAACCCCAATTTAAAGCCAAGCCTCATCCCTGTAAGTGTGGGTATTAATATGTATGTCATTTGACAAATACATAAGAGCTGTCAACTCTACCTCACGCCACTAAGTGAAAATCTAAGAGAAGAGGAAGCTACGCAGTATCCTAATGGAAACTGCAGCCACCCCTTCCTTGGCAGCCAATAAATCCACCTCTCTAATGCTGTGTGACATGGATATGAATTAAGCTGCTGAGCAGTAGAAGTACCAAAGCTAAGTTTGCATGTGAAACTTGAGCCTGCTTTAATTATCTGGTTAATCTTATCTGTGATAAGATTCTACAGGAGCCCTCTTCCCAAGGATCATTTACTACACAGTTATGGTTTTTCCTTGTTTCCTAACAGCTCTGTACTTCATTTATTATATACAGTCTCAAGTCTACACTGAAGACACAAAGATTTGTCTTCTCACATCCATTTTTCTGAGGTCTGTCACTGCCTGTTTCACAGGCACTGATGAACTTTATCTTCAGGGTATGATGCCCATTACACAAGAACTGGAGATAGAAAAATTTAAACCTAAACTGTTTACTGATTTGGATGTTCTAATTATGGATTAATTTGGATGTTCTAGGATATGGGGTTTTTTTGCTAGAATACCTAATATTCCAAGAGTTTTGTCTGTCCCCTAGGCAGGAAGCCCCAATATCACAGTACTAACCTTACACCCACCCATATTTAAAAGTCGGCTTTTATTTCTTTTCTTCTCTATCGTGTCACTTTCTTGCCCTTTGTTGGCCATTGTCAGGTTCCAAACTTTCTTGATTTGCTTTGAGAGCCATTGAGAACCCCCCAAAAATGGTAATTTCTGGTTTTGGCCCACCAGCCAGTAGTTCCTCAAAATAAGTACATCTGGTCATGAAACTATCAATACCAGTCCTGCTTCTGCTCCCAGCATCTGTGGGCTCTGCAAGCCTTTGTAGTCCAGCACTTAAGAGGATATATGGAAATCAAAAATATATTCTGCATAAATACTCTTGGGATCTTTTACACAATAAAAAGCTTCCTTTTTTCTTGCAGAATCAGGTTTCACTCAGGAGTATAATCTCCTTGATTTTAAATTGCTTTTAAAATTAACAGGACAACAATATTATGACTCCATGTCATTTCCCTGGTTCAGGTCACAGAGGTGCTGATGAAATAGTTACAAGAAATTATCTGGACTTAGGCACTATACCATTAACTACCTTCTGCCCATCTGCCAAAAAACTATTAAGTTAGATGCGAAATGAAGATGGATATGCTCTAAGCAATGTGAATCAAGGTTTACAATGGATGGAGGTGGGACAATACTTGGAAACAGCATCCTATGCACTTGCCTGAAGTTAACACTTCTTCAGTCATCTGCTTTTGTCCACAGTGAGAAGCATAGTCTTAATCCCATTAAACGGAACTAAGGGTTCCTAAGTGTCAAGTAATTCTGGCGTATTCTGAGTTGGAAGAGACCCTCAGGGATCACCAAGTGCAACTCCTAAGTAAATGGCCTGTATGGGTGTTGAACCTCCAACTTGGTATTATTAGCACCATACTCTGACCAGCTGTTAATCTCATTTCCCTGACCTAGTTTTTCCAGTTACGGCCCAGTTAAATTTTTGTACCATGTAATTTCAAACCTGTGGTGTGTGACTAAGTCAATTTCATACATTTTTATGACTATAAACTGTCTCTAACTGTCTTGACCTGCTTTCCTGCTTTCAGAGAATGTAGCAAAATGATGTAAGATATGCAGCTTGTAAGGCATGATCATCATTTATCAGTTTTAACTAATTTTATCAGGGATAAATTGTTGCAAGGTTTTTTTATGTCAAATCACTGAAGCCAACGTGCATTTTTTACCATTCTGACTTGCTAGGACTTTCAGTTAGATATAAAAACATTAGAAGCTATCAATCTCTTCAAATATTCATGTGCATTCTTAGCTGTTGTCCAAATGATATTTGTATCAATTGATTCCAGTGGATATTCTTTGACACCCTTTTTTTAGAGCTATCTGCTCATATTTATGTCGTGAGTTGTCTTAATTCTTTCATCCAAAACTGGATGACACAAGAAAAGGAAAGGAGGCTGGACCTTCCCTACAGTGTCAGAGGCAAGTCAGTGCACAGTATCAGTTGGTTCTATCCCTGGGTGGCACATCAAAAATTAACATTGGAAAGTTCCTCCAGTTAGAGTAGAGGTTTTGTGTAAGGGAAGCCTTGATCTGAGCAATTTCTCTTGATCTTTGGAATTTTTCTTTAATGCATTCCATTCTTCTTAAACTGTGGAACATTTTTTTTCCTCAGATGGGAAACAGGGTCAGAGGTGATCCTTTTTTCTGCAGCTAGTTTCTGGTACTATATTAGGAAATGCTCAACGCCTCCTAACTCTTACCATCACTGCTTCACCAGTGATGAATGTAACATTGCCATTCAATTTCATCTGATTTGTCCAGGGAAATTTTAATCTAGTGAGAACTTGGAGGTCAGAACCAGCTTCAAGGGGAAAAAATCTTGAAATCAAACCAAAACCATCACCAACAAACAAACCAACAATTAATTTCCAAGTGTCTATTTGTAGAAGAATAGAATTTTATAAAAAATTCCTATAACCAGGTCTACATCTCATTATGTGTCTATCAGCCAGCAGTATTATCTCCATCTAGTGTAGGATTTACTAAGATGAGAGTTTAAAATTACTGTGTTATCACTTGATAGATGAAGAAAGTCTATATTGTCTTTCTCTTTCAAAGTGTTAACGATTCCTGAGCTGATCTTAGTTTAGAAGATTTGAGAAGGGAGTAGGGCAGAATGTGAATGAAATAGGAACTTTTTGCATATTTTTTCTTCATTGGACAATCATGGAAGAAGTCTAAGGGTAGAGAAGGTGGCAGCATGGAAGAAAATGAAAGTGATGTGCAGCAAAAACCAGTGTAATAACCACTCCAGCTCACCACTATAAACCTTTGGACAACTGTATTCTTCCACCAAGTCTGCAGCCTGTGGGAAGGAAGCTTATTTCCCTGTTTGCTTGGCACAAGCAGAAGCTGTGATAATCATATACACCAGTCTACTCCTGTGCTCTGGGATTGTGGTAATGGGGGCCTTGATCCATCACAAGGTGACTGAGAGTTTTCAGATGTTGCCATCAAAATATATGCAAGTTTTACTGATCATAGTATTTTTCTAAAAGCATTCTCAAAACGTAAAAGTATAGTGCTGGTTCATTCATTCATTCATTCATAAAATGTGTGTAGAAGACAAGGGTGACATTGCAACTACGTCTTTGGGACATACAAGAAACAATATTCGTTATTGATATTCCAGACACTGGAAGCAACGTATTTTGTATGTTCTCGTGACTTTGAAATCATTGCTAGGGAGTTGCCAAAAGGGCCTCCAAAGAGATTATGGAAGGTCAGCTTTTTGGCTTCCACCTGTTCCCTTGTACAAAATGAGGAAGTTGTTGCATCTGGTCTTAGATAGCTGTTTAGTGCTTTTAAATAGTTTGTCCCTCTCAGCTAGCTGAGTGCAGTTGATTTGAAGTAATTCACCTAGATTTTGAAGCAGAAAGTAAAAGAATGGAAATCTGCTCTCTGAAACCAATTTGGAATTCTAAGAACATGAGTATCCAACACTTCCTTCCAAAATCCTGCACTTCAGCTCTCACTTAGGTTTTTCCTATGCATTTTGGGTACTGTTCACATTGAATAACTTTGGCTGGCTGCAAGGCAGCAATCTAATGAAAGCTATTTCACTTAGTTCTGACTGTGGCAGGAGATAATGAAATTTAATAGATGATTTCTTGGGCATCCTATCCATCTTTAACTCTTACGCTAGGAGCAATTTAATGATGAGTGCCTATTTCCATTGCAAAGAATTTTATACTTAGGTAGATGCTTGACTTTAGACGAACTGTGATTAGGTGAGAAAATCTCATTCTGCAAAACATATGCACATATCCTAAATTATAAACTCGGTAAGTTAATGAGCCTTAATCTTAAATGTAGCTTTCTGGCTGATTATAGTATTTATCATAATAAAAATTATAAAGTGACTGCAGAATCAACTTGAGACAAAGTACTATTAATAATACTCAGTCCAAAATTGGCCTGAGAAAAAATTTTTTTGCTTCCTCCAGACACACTGGTGCATTTCTGCTGCTGCTTTAAAAGAAACAGAGCCCTAAAATAAAACAAAAAAGACACTCCAACTTGCAAATATCTCTCAAAATGTTTGCATTTGCATGGATTATGAGAGCTAGGCACCAGAAACATTTGTTTAAGATATCTCCAGTCTTTTTTTTTTTCAGATTGTAGCCTTCAATCCACAGAGATTTTTTTTTTTCTACTTTGTGGACATACAAAATAAAGGTTTCTCAAAGCAATTTTTCATTGAAAATTGCACAGTGGATAGGCATGAACCAGAATTTGCTTTATTTCAAGTTTCACAGCCTAAATGCAGCTGTAATTTGCATCATTTACAATTTTGTTGTAAACTGACTTGGGGTATCTGTCTACATTATAGCCAAACCAGGCAAAAGGTAAGTAGGAAAAATGGAAAACTTCTAACATAATTAATTTCCACCAAAAAGCACTGTCTCTGGCTGTTATAACAATTAGTTTATCAATTTAATGTTGATTATGGCTTTCCCATCGAGGAATAGGAAAGCTTGCAAAACGACAATGGAAAAGAATCTGGCACCATTGCCACTAGAGCTGATACAGTATCTAATACATATATTTACTTTTCTTTAAGATATTTTCAGACATGTTAAGCAAAAATCTGGCTTTGCAACATAATTCTCCTTTGACAAATTTTGTTTCACTATGCTCTGACTAATTTTATCCTCTGGAGGCATAAATTTGGGCTTTGAAAAATCTATTTCCTTCAAGCTTGTAATTCAAGTGGTAACAGATGCTCAAGACAGACTAAGAAAAAAAAGATTAATCTCTCAAGAGTGTTGAGAAAGCCATCAACATAGTTTCTAAATAAGTTAATAAAGACCTTTTCAAATTTCTTCGGATGAAAACAGCTTCAAGAACTCAGTGAAGTCATAAGATGGGAGGAATCCATTGATGAAGAGTTGGGAACTTAAGTAACAAACCATTGAATTTAAATCTTAGAAGGGATTTTTTTAAATGCTTGACCTGTATGAACTACAAAGTCAGCTATGGATAAGGCATGTGGCTTTCTAACCATCTATTTATTTATTTTACATTGCATCCTAGAATATATTTTATTTGCCTTGATTAATTTAGTGTTGCATATAACAAAAAGCAGGGCATCAAGCGCCTCATTTAAATAATAGGGGTTACAAATATGATTTGCCACTATGATAATTAATGAAATCACAGAATTTGCTTAGGAATAATTTTTATGTAAACTGAAAGTGATACTAATAACACTTAGCATGAGTATTCCAAAGCAGCACATAATGGGATTGTTTTAACTTCAACCCTTAAAACACCCAGCACCACGATAAGGAAGCTCATTCTATCTTATTTTCCCTTTCAGATAAAGACAGATATTAAAGATTACCTGTTTTTAAGCATGATATTGATTTTCCTTTAATGTAAGTATCCTCATTTTTATGTTCCTCATTTAGTTAGGAGATACACACTTTCAAAGAGGAATTCCAATTTACTTCAGATCACCCCTCCGCGCTACCTCCATCTCTTGTAGCTCTTTTAAATGACCATACAGGAAACTTACAGAAAGTCTTACCTTACCTTTGGTCCTTTCCTTGGGTGACTGAGGTAGATGTTTGCTTTGACACAAGCCACATTTTAGCTTTTTAAGCTTTAATCTTAAATCTTTTACTAAAATATGCATATCCACATGGAAAAAGCCACTATAAATCAATACATAGAGAATGAAATGGTGTGGAGGTAAAAATATATCACTGCATATAGATAAGTAGTTATGTATAGTGTATGGTCTACATTTGTGGTGTATAGAGGCTGTATATATTATCATTTGAGTGTTATATATGTACACACTATCTAAATATCTATATATACTCTTCTGGTATACAAAATATAATTATGTCTATCCATGTATATCTATCAATATGTATATTATATATATATATCAGTCAAAAGAGAAACAAGCATAAATGTCTCAGAAAAATAAAAAATATTCAATTCAAACAAAAAATGCTTGTCCTGGAGATCACTAAGTTGTCTTCCTGTCATTGCTAGTGTACTGGCACAATAATATAAAGATAGTGGACTGATGTCTCAGTTCCTCCTTTTTTTGCAATTCTAAGATTAAAACTGAAGAAGGAAGAGCAGCCTCCAACTTCCTGCCTGATTCTAGGAATACAGATCAGAAACAGCTGACATGCTGATTTCTCCAGAACAACAAACACAACCAGTCCCTGGAACTAATTATTTTAATACATTTGAAATCCTTGAAGATTTTGAATACTTTCTTCCAAGAAACATATGCACCTTCCTCTTCACAGACCAACTGAGTTTCTTCAAAATATGTGCTGTTTTGAAGCCTTTTCTTCTTCTTTGGAACAAGAGATGTTGAGATCTGTGGAGTCACAAAGCCATTTCTCCAGCTGCTCACCTGGGAGCTCTCTCTGCCTCAGTGGACCTGCCTGCTGTGCCAGTGGGAGTGATCACTGCTGGAAGCCATCAAATGAATGATCAAACAAATAAGATCCACACACTGGGAATCACTTGGTGGCAACCAGCTGTTCAAGGCGTGGGTTGGAAGCAGTTCCTGCTCTGGGCAAATGTCTCACCTGGCTCAGGTTAAGTTTGGCCCAGCTTCTTTTGTGTTAGCAGAGGATGTGCTTGTGCTCTGTTTTTTATTGCCTCTCCTATGGGAGGTTATTGCTGACTGAACCAGACAGCTGAGAGGCACAGTTAAAAATTATTTTGGCACACCGGGCAGGATCCAGCTGGCTTTGCATTCCAAAAAGCCTGGCTGATTTTGTCTCAGGTGGTCTGAAAACAACTCCCACTTGCACTTGGTGACAGAGACATAGGACAAAAAGTATCATATAGCTCTTGTATAGCACATAAGGAATGAATAGCACGTGAGTAGAGGTGAAGAGAACATGATGGTTTTGGAACAATTGTTAAGAATCAAGATTCATGTTTAGAGAATATTTATTATGTCTTCTCTAATGATTGAACTATTTTTCAGTTGCACTGAAACAGTTGAACTGTTCAGTTCAGTTGAACTGTTTTTCAGATCTTCCAAAATTAAATAGATATGGCTCAGTACTCAAATCTGGATCTAGACATAGAAGTTGAAATTTTCAGAAAGGCTTTGACATTCATGTGATGTAGTGTCACCAGCAAAACCAACTTAAATACTTATAAGGTTAATTAGCCTTCAAGTTTTAAAATATAAATGATCTGCTTGTTGAAATTTGGAAGATTTACCCTATATTTGTTTTAGAGAACAAATTTTTTAGTGGTTGGGATAAGACCATAGCTTTGTTTGTTGTGGCTGTGCCTCTAATCCTATGTTTGGGTAAGTTTTTTCAGTAGCATAATTAGAAAGGCAATGTATACAACTCTGATTTGCACAGACATGCAGTGACATCAGTTTCATGTTTTTTTACCTAAAAATTTACTTCACATACCCAAGGTCCTCTAGGTACCTGTTTTCTAGAGACATCAAAAGGATTGGATGCGCATACCTGTGTGGATTAAGCTTTAGTTTCTCTGACTTTTACCTAAATACTCCAGAGACTTCATAAAAGTGCATACTGCCATGCTGGCAGCAGGCTCCTGCTGGGAAGGGACCTGCCTCCATCAAGGTAAAATTACACTTGGGGTTCTCAGTGCAGCAGGAGTCACAACCAGAGTAAGCAGTGCCTTTTCTATGCTGTCTGGAGAAGAGGTGTCCCATCTCCTGCCCAGAAAAGAGGGCTGGTTACATGGAGCAGAAGAGGATGAAGCACAGTCCATGCAGCCACAGGACATGGTCTGCCTCCTCCAGAGATGGTGCTGGTTCCTGTGGCTTGGTCATCCAGGGGGAGACTTCAGGATAGTCTGTGTGGTCCTCACCATCACTGCTGTCCCTGACAGCACATTAACGAGGGTATACATCTGGTGGGTACTATTTCTTCATTTTGTGATACTGGTATGTGCCCCAGCATTTACTGTCATCCATCCAGTCCGTGTGCCAGGGTGACTTCTGTGTCCCTGTTCATCAAGGAAGGGCTGAAAAAGCAATGCTGGCACATACTTCTCTTTCAGCAGGCTGCTGCTGTGTCAGGGCTTGTCCAGTGGCAACACTGTCTGTAGAAATGGTGTTGACTGGGGGCACTGGAAGAAATACAAGTGCACTTCTGGCACCAGTGCTTTTGCAAAGGGGTTCAGGCAGCAGGAGCCTATGAAGAGAGATGTTTGCTGTGCTCTGCAACCTGATACACGTTGTCAGGTCCAGGTATTAACTATTCATGCAGAAAGGATGAGGAAGGCTGAGCATCTCACAAAGACCTGGACCCTGCTCAGCACTCAATTCTGTCCAGGCTCCAAGAAATGTTGCAGCAGGGCCCCTTCCATCCTCACAGGGCAGAGATGAGTGGATGGGGATTGAGGAGGAATGATGTATCTTGAGGTGAGCCTGTACCTTGAGGTATCTTGATGTTCTTAAGCCTGTATTTATAGCATACTGAGGACACAGCTGGAGCATTCAGGAGGTGCCTTAAAAGCTGCCAATGAGAACACAGGGAGGTGTATAAAGATATGATTATATGCTTAGTTTTTGCATATACAATGTGGGATTCAGGGTAGAATTTTAAAATATGCAGTACACTTTCTATATGATGGCTTATACATTTTTACTTAAGTCTTTGAAACAGAAGAAGTTATAGTCATCTCTGATGTTCTGATAGATAGAGTACTTAAATGCTGGCATTGTGCTACTTATTAGATCCAAGTATCAGAATATTCAAATAAAATCAAATGAAGAATATGAGTAGATTTGTAATTATGACTTCAGAATGATGAGAATGCATTATGAGTTTTCTGGTTTAGAGGGTAAATGTTGTTTCAAAGTCACTTCACTTAAGAGATCCATCCTGGACATAAACCATCAGCATCAGGAAACTCCTGTACTATGTTTTAACAGAGTATAAAAAATGAGGAAAATGCTATTTTGGACTAGTGAACTTTTAGTTCTCTTATAACAGCTCTAAACCATTACCTACAATATATTTCTTTTTGCTAAGTCTGCATGTTGACATGGAACCTATTAGTTTAGATGAGAATGTTACTTCTGGAAAAATTCATTGCTTTCTGTCAAAGGACTTTATATTATTCTTTGTAAAAAAAATGTGTTCCCTTTCACTTTTATCAGACGTTTATGTCAAAGCTGGCATAAGCAGTAGGTTGCTTCATTAATTCAGTAATTTAAGATACATCAACTTGCTTTTCTAACAGAGGTGTTTACACCACTCTTGGTAACACAGTTTATATTCAGAACATACTTCAAGATTGCCGCTCATGTTATTATATTTTATATTCTCAGACTTTCTTGTAAAATCCTTGGTCTGAAATTGTGAAATCAGAGCAAATTTTGTCCTACATGTGGCACTAGGTAGACTCCCTCTGGTGGTAAATTCCAACCTCAACTGTACAGGGGTTACCATTTCTCTGTATTGATCAAGTAGCTGCACTGGCAGAGAACTATGTGCACTAAAACTTTTTGTGAAAGTAATGCCTGTCTTTGTCCTTCTTTACAAAGTGGGTAACATAAGTCACAAAGATGTACTACAGAAAAACAATGAAATCTGTGCACCCCTTAGATGGGTAAAAAATACTTCTCACATTGTCCGCCCAAGAAGATGAGGACTATAGTAATGAAGAAAGAAGTAAAAAATGACTTGCAATATTGAAAATACAAATCTACTGAATCAAAGCCATTGCATGTTACTTAACCAAAATTCTGAATGGTTTTTTGTCATTAGAAAAACCATTTCCCTTGATAGCTTTGAGTAATTACCATAATATGCATTTTCAAAGACACAACTTCTTCCCAGAAAAGCTATCTGAAACTGGTGGGAAGTTGTTGTCCCATCCATCTACCACAACAGAGAGTCAACAAGTCATATCAAAAAGGAATAGTCAATGCTTCACAGCCAAAAAAAACCAAGATGATATAAAGCTGATAGCACAGATCTTGGCCAGTCCTTCAAATGTGATTTAGTTGATGAAACAAGTTCGGCCTTGAAAATTTTGCACTTATTCTATAGATGAGCAAAAAACTGAGAAAGGATTAAATTCTTATATTAAAGAACTTGAAAACTCTCTGCTAGAATTTTTTAAAAAGTATTAGAAAAAAAAACATGAAACACAAATGCAAAACAAGAACTAACCCATAAGAAACAAGGTATCTTCTGCACATGGTTATGGGTTTATTAACAGCAGCATTTTACATAAAACATGAGAAACAGATTTTTATTTTTTTATTACTTAATGTTTAGGCCTCAGGCCAAGAATACTGTGTGTCTGCAGAGGACAGCAGAAAAGCACTTCAAGGAACAGCAACGCAAAGGATAAAAAATTAAATTACATAATCTCTGAGGAAAAACTGAGGTAGCAATGAAAGATGTGGTACTAATCTAATATAGGAGAAGTTTTAAAGAATGGTGTAAAGAAAAGTGATGGTGTACAATCTTGCATTTGCCTCACAATGTCACAATAAGTAAAGTTATATTTGCGTATTGGATGGTTTTGTGCAGATAATAAGGATACTTCCTAATATGTGCAGCGTTGGTGAAATGTGAACCAACTCTTTCAAGAGACACTGTGTAGTATCTTGGACATGAGTGATTTTTTCATGAGTGTTCTATGTATATGTGTGGTCTTAAAGCAGGGAGCAGACTGGGGCACTTCATTCTAGGTGGAAAGGTGACATGTCTTAATGCTAGAGCTACACAACTTCTGCAGGGTATGCTCAATTTTAGACTGTAGCTCTAAATGCAGGAGCAAGCACTGATTTCTCTCATTACATTGGAGATACCCACATTTTATGGATTGTTGGAAACTGCTTATCAAGAGACACAGAGTTAAACTGTCTTTCTTTTTCTTGCCTCAGAGTTTTCATGGGAAAGGTGACTATTCGGTAATGCTTGTAAAACTTACTTGTTGTGTTTGGCATGTGCTGCCACTGAATGGTACCAGGCAGTCTGGATCTGTTGTTTTTCCTCCTTCATCCACACTCCACATATTTTTTTCAATTTTATTTATATCTGAAAAATCAGCCACAGGGGATTTTTTAAAAGGGAAGCATCCAACAGAAACAAGTGTTCCAGTTCACGTGAAGCAAGTAGTAATCCTTAAACATAAACCAAAATCACTTAGATCATTCTGTCACAATATAAATCCTGCACAGTATTTTCTTAAGAATTCTTTAAAGAATGATCTTGTCTCTCACATTTGTTCAACATGATCAGTTACTTTTGTCAGTTAGGTATCTGTCTCTGATAACATTCTGCCTTATCATGGGATTGTAGAAGATGGAGCTGGAATGGACCTCAAAAAATTTCTGGTCCATCACACTGCCTTATGTTCATCTGTGTCCTATCTGACAATATGCACAGATCAATTTTTAAAATTTACAAATTTTGTTTTTCATTCTGATTATTGAAGAAGACTGATATGAAAATTAAAAGGTAGAGGGAAGAGTCCTTAACAGTGCCTGGGACAATGTAGTGATCTTCCCTGCCTGCCTTCCAACATTTCTTTCCGGTGAATGTGTATTTTGCTTTTCTTTTATCCTTATACTATTTTACAGATTATTTTTCTAGAATTGTTGTTTTCTAGCTTCTGTGTTTCCTTTGCCCTTATTTACTGTTATTTTCACAGATGGTGGTACAAACAGAGCTCAGTGAAATGACTTGCCATAGAAGAGCCATCAGAAGTAGAGTATCTTTTTACTGAAGAAAATGGAAATGCAATAAGCACAGAAAGGATGTTGATAATTGTTAATAATCATCTTGAGACATTCCTAGTCCATTTTTCCCTACTCTTATTGAATTTATGTTGTGGTCTGGACAGGCTGTGTAAGTACACAATGATTATCCAGTGTTGTGTCCAAGCAGCTTATTCCCTCCTGCACTTCTTTGGCAGCTGCTTATGGTTTCCTCTGGACATCAGATTCCTTTCTCTAGTCTTTCAGGATGAATCTGATGCCAGTAGCATGACTGAAAGCCAGGCCAAAAGTGACGGCTGACCTCCCAGCCATGTACTTACAGGAATCTAGTGTGTTGGAAAAAAATTCTAGGGAAAAAATCCAGCCTGTTCCTTGGAAGGTTCTTATATACAATGTAAACTCTAAGGTAGGAAATAACTCTGTAAAACAGAATAATTTGTAAAATTATTGAAAAATGCCTGGTGAATAGAATCACACCATTCTACACTCCATGACAGTGCAGTACAGGCTACCCATGATTTATCAGAACTGTTTAGTTGTACTAAATTTGGAATTCAATAATATAGATTTTTGCAGAGTTTTTTTGCAATCAATTTTCAATCTCCTTTGGGATCCTTTTTCCTCCTTTCTTCCTTCTTTTAGTAATTGTTGCTATATCTGCACTGTTGTGCGACCAGTGCCACTGCCGGGCTTGGGACCAGCTGGAAAAACCAGTAACATCCTCTGCTACAGCTGGACTGCTGTCCACTCAAGTACTGCTCTGGAATAGATATAAAAAAGAATTTAAAAAGTTGAAAAGTCTGTTGAATTTCTGAATGCCTGATAGTAAAGGCTTCTTTGCCCTGAAAATTGGGAAGAAAAGAGACCTTAATGCACATGCAGTGTCTTATAATATGATATTTTCTTATATAAATGGAAGAACTATGTTGATTAGCAGTTGTTGCTGTTGACTGAGCAGTTTTTTTCCATTTCACGTGGAATCTGGGAAACACACACAAAATATTGGAACTTATGCAAGATACATTTTTTTTTCTGTGGCATGAAAAATCAGCTGCAGCAACAGGAAACTCCAATGGTACCAGCAAGGAAGTACATGGATCCTTGAAGATGACAAATTAAAAAAAAAAAAAAAGAAAAAAATTGTATTTTATATTTTTTATATGTGGGGCTTCCATTTGTTTTGGAGCTGTTAGCTGGCTTTGATGCTGGAAAAGGATTCTTACCAGCTTTATATGACCTTATATACATTCCAGAATACATTCCAGAAGGTCTGCTATGAATGAGCTGAAACAGAGATGAAGAGAAGTACTGGAATCTAAGGCTTCACTGATGAAATTGATAAGCTGGTTCACCAGAAAGCAGCTAGAAATTTAATTTTTAGTGAATTTTATCTAAGAAACACTCTAATAGGTGACATGGACTGTACTTCAGGACATTTACAGCTGTACCTGTGAATTTAGTTTATTTATAATCAGGTTCAGTTTGGAGATCAGCTGCATCATTTTCTCATTTGCCACCATGGGAAAGCAGATAAACTTGATACATTTTATGTTGTGCAAATAGTAAAAATGTCAAAGACTTCTTTAATTGATGGCCTAAAATCTATGAAGAAAACTCTTACATTATAAATCCCAGAATAACAGGAAGTCCAAAAATTAAAATTTGGGTTTCATGAGCTGATTTTCCCCAGCCATAATACATCAATTTAAATTTGTTTTTCCAGCACCTTGAGCATGATAGCTCTTTGAATGACTTTAAGTGTTATGAAATACAGAAGGGACTCAGGAGAAACCTTTGGCTGAGTTCTGCCACATCTACCATGTGGTGCCTGTGAGAACCCTTTCTTAAAGTGGCTGGATCCCAGCTCAGTGGGGAATTCAGAAGTACTTGGATAGCTCTACTAGTACAGAAGATTGTCTCCTTTTGCTCTTGTAAAACCATCATAAGGTGTTATTGTTTAACAGCATCCCCAGTGCCTGGGAGTAAATGTTGCAATGACTGTGGGCACACACAACATTTTTTTTGCCTTGTATGCCTTTGCCTTCTGGGGCTGTATCCAGGACTTTTAGTACTCTCTCTAATAGTCTTTTTCCTTTTTTCTATCAGAGAGAATCCTAAATCATTCTTCTACTCTTTGATTTATAAAAGTACTACATAGATGAATATTTTGCTTTCATTTCTTTTATAAGGAAAAATTCTTGGTCTGCATTTTGCATTTTGAAATTTTTTTACCTTAAAGCAAGAGATCAGGAAGCACTTGTAAAATATATTGATGCCCTATAAAACACAAAGAGAAAAGAGAAACAAATGGAGATCTGATTAGCCAAAATGAAATAATGCCTGGTTTTCTTGGGAAAATAATAGTGAGCACTGTCTGTATATTAATTAGGAGAAATAAAGAAAAAAAATACAGTATAGCTGGAACAAAGGGATATTTGCCACAGGAGTACTTAGAGCCCACTGAATGAATACACATTCTGATCCTCAGCAACTATATGCATTAAGAGTTAGTGACTTCCTGCAAGCAAACCCATTAACAAAACAAATCTATGTTTACTACCTACAGCCTATCTATTTCACAAGAACAGATTTCTTAGCTGTCCCATCTATGCAATGTGTGCTATGGATTAAAAAGAAAGGCAGTGCGTACATATAATGGTTTATGGCAGGTGGCTTACAAGCAGCACATTTGTCATGTCAGTGGATGGTCACCTGCCAAAATTTGCCCACATCCTCTTATCTGCTTATGTGTCAACAATATACTTATCCCAGTTGTCTAGAGTTCAATGAAATCAGTCAAGTTTCCAGGGAGTATGGCACAGTTTGTACCCTATGAGATGACTAAAAGTGAATTTGGGTGCAGTGAAAGGACGTGAATGTATACTTTTAAACTTTCTAAGACATTCAAGCCTTCAAGCCTTTTAATGTCAACAAAACACCCTAATTACTTAAACAGAAGGAGCTGCCGATAAGAGAAGAACTCAGACACTGGGTAGCATCTAAAACATGGAGCTGCCTAACAAGGTTAATATTTTTTATATGTGCTCCATCTTACTCCATGTAAGTATCTTAATATCATAATGTTGTTTGTCACAAAACTAATGAACCTGTTAAAACTCAAGAAAACCCTGTGATACATGAAACTGCACAGACTTATTTAGTAAAGCCCATACATTCCAGTAATGAGAAACTCTGATGCACTAAGATCTTGCCAAAATGCCATCCGAAAAAACCTCAACACTATTTTTCTGCCAGACCAGGCTGATAAATGCCATTATGCATCATGCAAGGACAAACAGGTATTTGGAGCAGCTCTGGGAGATGTCCTGGTGGTCTCCCCTTACGCTCTGGGCAAGCACAGGCCAGGTCAGCAAGGTCCCTGTGGTGTCTGGGGACCACCGACACGCTGGACAGTGCTCTGGACAGATTCAACAGGGAGCAGTTGAGTTGGGTCAGTGTAAACACCTGCACTCTATCTGACCTGCTAACTTCTGAGGAGGAATTTCTCCTAATTGGTCTCTGTAAAGAAAACTAATGCTAGGCAGGGGGGAAAAAAGCACATATTGGTCAGATAGTGTGGGTAAGAACCTCAGTCTGACCCAGCTGTGTCTTGTCTGTGACAAGGAAAAGTGAAATGAATTGCAAGGTCATTGCACCCTGCCTGTATCAGACTGTCTTTCATACTCAATAAATGATGTGTGATTACAGTAAGCAGCTACCTTTGAGGGAGTATATTTTGGCAAAGTCTCTCCCCTCTCTCTTCAGCACTGGTACTATGGCTTTGTGCCATGGTATCCTCCTACCTGTCAAAATACTTCAGTCTGAATTCACTGACTGCTACCAAGTGAGGAGTAAGCCTGGTGTAAAGGCAGCCACTGCTAGAATGCTCACACTGGTGAAGTTGCTGGCCAGAGAGGTTGCTCCTCCCATACTCACAGGGGTCATTCTGAAATCTTTATCAGGTATCATCCTTCTCAAACGCAGGGAGAGGTGGTTTAGTAATTACCAGGTTATTTTGTCTAGGTCTCTGGTTTATGGAGAATACAGCCAAGTGATTGTCTCCTTTATTTATTTTTCCATTTTCCCCGCTCCAAAATATGACTCAGTCAAGGTGTGGAGGTGTGGAGGGGTTCCTTTTATTTGTTTTGGTTCTCTTTTTTCTGATTTTGGGTTTGCTTTTTTTTTTTTTCTTTTTTTTTTTGTAATGAGGGGTGGTTTTTTGTTGTGTTTTGGTTTAGGTTTTTTTGTATCTAAGGGTTGATTTTTCTCACTACTTTCCCTCAAAAGCTCAACACTTGAATTTGTTTCTTTTATGGGTAGCATAAACTGAAGACAGATTTTGTTTGCTTCCCTTTACTAAACTTTCCTTGTTAAAAATGACTGATGATTGTTTATCCTTTCTTTTGCGCTTTGAAGAGATATCAAATCCCATGCTTTGAGAAAGGAATATAGAAGGGGTCATGGATTCATCATCATTCATCACGCACTTCATTGTGCGTGTGTGTGCCTGCACTGCAAACTGAGACTGCAGATAAATTCATTTGTCTCTTTGCAGTGAGCTGTAATTAGAATTCTGGCTGGCTGGATAGTGACTATTCATTACACTGCAAAACTGCAGAGCTAGATTAACTTTTACTGGAGGCTTTTCAAAAACACCATTTGCACTTTCAGGCATGCACTGAATAATAATGACACAGCGCAACAGCTTCTTAGTATTTTGTAACGCAATAGCAAATATGAGCCCATGTCATCCACTGGGAGCCCACTGGGTTAGGTCATGTGTAAACACCATTTGTTTTGGCTCCATTTAAAGATCAAGTGAGCAAGACTAAGCCTGAGAGAACATGTGTCCTGTACAGTCTTTATTGCTTCAGTCCTGTGCAGACAGCTTCCTAAACGCACAGAGTGCCCCAGCACAAGCAGCATCTGGCAGCACAGAGCCAGGGGGGTAACTCTGGTGCTGACCTCTCTTTGGCTGATGGCACACAAGGATGCACACCGTCTGTGCCCACAGTCTTTGGCTAACATCTCCACCCCTTAGATATGCTAAAAGCTGAGTCAGCCTCAAAAGATATCAGAAGAGAAGACAGTTAAGTGCCTGATCCAAAACACCAAAACGTAGGGGTGACTTTAATGAGACTACCAGTTCCTTTGAAGCACAAAGGCGTTCTTCAGACACAGACAAGGATTTAGAACTGAATATCTAGTCCTTGAAATAATATGGGTAACCTTCCAAGCTTTTTCTGTATATAGCAAATGCAAATTTCTATTCCCTTGCCTGCCAACATCTTGAAGCAGGAATTCTTCTAGGTCAAACAAATTACTTAGCAGCCTTTAATTTGAGGTGCATTTTCCCCTGTAACATTATCAAATTCTCACCTTTTAGGATGGTTCTTTCAGGAGTAGTCAGTTTTTCTTTAAAATTGGGACAAAATCAAGGCATTTCAACTTTTAAAGGAGAATAAAATAAAATTGCATGTCTGCTGCTAAAGAAAAGAGAAAAACACTGGAGTGTTCTTTCTTACCATCTTTAA